>JAHLSL010000083.1:2519802-2540784 GCA_025920805.1 Petroica traversi | reverse complement strand
GGCCCCGGCGCTGTCCCGGCCCTGCCCCGGCCCCGCGGTCCGGCCCCCGCCTATTCGTTCTTCAGCCCCTCGGCGGTGAGGTTGAGCTCGTAGCACCAGGTCTCGTAGCGATAGGCCACGCGGATCTGGGCCACGTTCGTCTTCCGGATGTCATTGCCATTGGGCCCGTCTTCCCGGTAGTTTTCACCGAGGAACTTCACTTTCTCCTGCCAGAGGCAAAGACAGCGGTACCGACCTCAGAGCCCTCGCTGGCAGCGCCCGAGGGAAGCCTTGAGCCCACGGACAGAGCTGGTCCCCAATCTCAGGCCGTGGGCAGGACCGCCAGAGAAGGACACACCCCTCGTGGGACAGGACACCCCTCATGGGATATGAGACACTGCAGAACCCTGCTTGTGGGACAGGACACACTGCAGGACACCCCTCGTGGGACAGGACACCCTTAATGGGATATGAGACACTGCAGAACACCCCGCTTGTGGGACAGGACACACTGCAGGACACCCCCCGGGTGTCCTGTGGGACAGGACAATACTGCAGGACACCACTTCATGGAGCAGGACATATGAGACACTGCAGAATACCCAGCTTGTGCTGCAGGACACACCCCTCGTGGGACAGGACACCCACCTCGTGGGACAGGCCGGACTGCAGGATGCTGTTCCTGGCGATCTCACACATGTCACAAGTGCTGAGCTTGAACACCTGGGCAGCAATGGCATACTCCTCCATGAGGGGCTCCTGCAGCACAGGGTTAGGGGTCAGCAGCCTCTGCCAGCACAGCCTGTCCTCTGCAGGGGCTGTCCCAGAGCTCACAGAACCACTGAATCATTGGGGCTGGAAAAGCTCTCCAGGATCAAGTCAAACTTTCAACCAGCACCCCCTGGCCACTAAACCATTTGATAAAGTGCCACATGTTCTCATTTTTTGAAAACTTCCAGGCACCACTGTCCTGGGCAGCCTGTTCAGATGCTTGAACCTTCTTTCAGTGAAGGAATTTTTCATAATATCCTACCTGAATGTCTGCTGGTGGAGAGGGAAGTGGCCCAGCATATTCTGGACCCTCTGCAAGTGCCACTGGCTTCCAGAAAAACTGAGGCCCGCACAGTCCCAGCCCCAGAGTCCCAGCCCCAGTGCTCAGCTCACACTGTACCTTGGTGTAGTGAAACTGCATGGGGTCATCTGTAGAAAGGGACACCATGAGCCCCTTCTGGTGGAAGTCAAGCAAGGGGTTCTTGGCATACTCCAGGAAGAGGCTGTTGTTGCTGAGTGGGGACATGGCGATGGGAATCTGGGCAAGGAAGTACAGATACTGCAGCACTGGGCTCTGCAAAGACAAGCACAGGTACCATATTAGGGGTGAAGTTTCTGCACCTTCCTCCTCTCCAGGGTCACTCTCAGGTCAGGCCAGGCCAGGCCCCAGTCAGGGAATTGTGTGCCAGGAAAGAGATGGGCAAGCCAGCAATCAATGCTTCAGGCCAAGGAGCACAAGAGGCCAAGGAGCTGTCTGACATCAGAACTCCGCTGGCTCAAATGATAACAAAGATACTCTGTGATGGGTCTGTGAGGCTAAATCCCCAAAGTCTAATACATTTCTCAGCCACATCCCTAAACATGCCTGGCGAAGCCCAGAGAACCATTTAACCTCTGCCTGAAGCAGGCTGTGTCGGTGTAAAGCAGAGGCACAGCTAACTGCCAGCTGCATGGAGTCAACTGTGAGTGCTTCTCCTCTCTGCCGTGCCTGGGCTGCTCCTGGCAGCCTGCCCCACGCACCTTCTTGAGGTTGAGCCCATGGGAGATGTTATCAGCTGTCATGAAGGCTGCCAGCAGGTGTGTGATGGCCCCGGCCTCGCCGCAGTGCGGGCGGAACAGGAACGTGTTCATCCCACGCTGCCTGGGCACAGGGAGGGAGCACTCAGAGCACGGCTGGGTGGCTGGAGTTGACTTCAGACCCAGCTCTGCCCCTGCCATGAGTCCCCAGGAATCCAGCTTGACCTAGGAGCACATTGCTGCTTCTCTTTTCTCCGCTGTGCATGCAATAGAGGCATTTCTGCAATCCCTAAGCCTTCACCCCAGTCCATCACACCTCCTACCAAGGGATGTCTGGATTGCTCTGGGACAAGGTGCTCCAAATACAGAGCGAGGAAAGTCCCACTTCTTCCACACCAACAATCAAAGAACTGAGGTAAGTCCCAAGGCAGCCCCTTGGCAGGTCCCAGGCCTCACCTGCGCAGGTTGTTCAGCACCAGGATGTTGGCATACGTGTAGTAGATGTAGTAGGTGTAGGATGGGTTCTTCTGGGAAGTCCACTCCTGTGGCTTTGGGCTTTTAGTGCTGAACATGTGTCCACTGTGCTTGGATTCATCATCCACACTGTCGAAGCCCGTGATCTGTTTGGAAGGGAACAAAAATGGTGCATCTCACACTGCCCACCTCATCATGCCCAGATGGGCTCACCCTAACCATCACAGCTCACCAGAGCCTGGCTGTACTCCTGTGCCCCACAAGGGCAGGGTCAGGCAAGGCTGCAGACCTCGCTCCTCACAACCCCCCAGCACTGTCCTGGACTAGGAATAGAGCTCACACCTTCCCCAGGAGATGAGTGGGCAGCGATTCACAGCCCCACAGCAGCCAGCCCAGGGAGTCTGAGCCCTCCCCACACTTCTGATCACACCCCACCTTTCCCAGAATGAGGCAGGAGGACCATGAGCCCACTGATGCCATTTGCCATGTCAGGGCAAATACCCCATTTCATATGCACAAACAGGAATGTGAGATCTCCCCACACCTGACCACATCATCGGGTGACACTCACGTGGCGTAGAAAGACACTCAGCTCTTTGTGGGCTTGGGGATTGATAGTTGCCTCAAACACAGGAACAAAGATATTTTCCAGCATTTTCCCAAAGTGGGGGAGGAAATTCTTAGACCTGAACACATCACTGTGGACAGAGACAGGGATTAGTTGCTACCAGAGGGACAGCATGGCCCACTGTCCCCACAACCCTTTCGGGGATGAGGGATGTGTAAGGCACTGTGCTCCCTCAGCCCCACAGCATACTAAATCCTGGGAACTTGGATCATCCACTTCATGTTGGGGGAATAGACCCGGTGGGTGTTGAACCACTTGGCCAGCTTGGCCCACTCCTCAGGCGACCGCCCGTAGATCGAGAGCCGGGGCTCTGTGTGCTGGTACTTGGCATCCTCCAGGTCAGAGCCAACCTCCTGCAAACCAGAGCACACCATGGCAAGGGAAGGCACAGCAGCAGCACAGCTTCACCCTGTTCTCCTCCCCTCTCTTCATACCTTGATGATGGTAGCAAAATACTCCCCGTTGATGGCGTTCTCTGTTTTCAGGTAGAGGTCCCGCAGCTCGCTGGCCCCCACGGGGTTGTACTTGTCATTGAACTTGTCAAAGCGCTGGAATGTCTGCCGGCCCTGGGGCAAGGAGGTCAGGCTCAAACACTGCCCTCACAGCTTGGCAAGGAGCAAGGACTGAGCCAAACTACCCCGAATGGGAAAACCAGGAGCTGCTGCACCCTGACACAAATATTAATGCACACAAGTGTGGGTGCACAAGGAAGGGAAAAGCCATGTGGGAGAGAGTGGCCCAAGAGTGATCTTACAGTAAATGTCCTACCACTTACAGCATGGACATCCAGGGAATCCACTGTCAGGTCATAGGGGTGCAGATTGAGCTGTTGGAAAAGCTGTTTCAAGGTGAGCTGTTTGCCCTTGGCGTCGTAGACCACGCGGTCGGCATCCACACGGTAGGATTTCTTGATGAAACGCAGAAGGTGCTTCTGGTTCATGCAGGCTGCAGCATGGATGTGTGTGTCCACCTGGGAAAACAGGGACAGCTTCAACTTGGGATGCTCAGGTACCATCCCAGAGAGGTCAACAAACCCCTCAGGTGAGCACATTGTGTGGGGAGCAGGGCTCAGCTCAGCAGGTGAATGCAACCAGAGGGCACAGCTTTGCCAAGGGCATGGCAGGCAGCACATTCCCATTCACAGGAACAATGCTGCTGCCATAGACATAATATCCAGTTCCCAGGGAGGGGCAGGTGCCATGACTACTCCTCTCCAGGGTCCCTGGGGCTCTAAGCCCTTTACCTTCCTGCAGTTGTAGAAGTCCCGGTGGGGATTGTTCTTCAGCTCCTTCATCTCCTCCATCTCATTGAGCATCTCGTGCACTTGGAACTTGGACAAGAGGAACTTGAGGCGCCGATGAGTGTAGGTCTTCCTGGTGAGAGCCAAGAGCAGAAAAGTCACTGGGCTCCTCATTCCTGGGCAGGGGGACGCAGATTCCACCTGGGGTGGAGGAGCTCATGCTGGCCAGCCCTGCTTCCCTAAGGTGCCTACCCTGGCTCTATCACAGAGCTCAGAAGGAAGGCTGGCCAGCTGGGAGCCTGCAGGTCGTGTCTCCAACCCCTGAGTGCTGCATGCTTAAGACCCAAGTCAAGAGGGCTGACAAGGGCTGAGGACACGTGGGCTGCCAGTTGTGTCATCAGCAGGTTCCTCCCTCTTCCCAGGAACGGGAGGGGGCTGCCTTGCCCTCCTTTTGCCCACTGAGGCAGGACCTGGTGGGTTGTGCACTTACACAGGCCCTTGTGCAATCAGGACCAAGAGGAAGTTCATGTCATCAATGAAGTGCTCCAGGCTGGGGTAGGGCAGATCCTTTGGCTCATTTCTCTCAGCTGCTGCCTTGTCTGGGTAGACATAAACTATGCCATCCTTCATCTGCACATGGTATCCCAGGTCCTCAGGGAGGTTCCCAGTGTCAAAGGGATCCTGTCCATCCTTCACTGGTGGGGTGAACACTGCAGCAAAATGAGAATTCCATAAGGCTGCCAGCCCAAACCTCCTGGGCCTGCCTTGCTCCCCCACACTACACAGAGCGCAGGGACACCCCACTGCTCTGGCAACAAGGAAGAGGCCTGGGCAAGTGCCTTCCACAGCTCGCTCCTGAGCCCTGCCCTGTGTGAAGCCAGAGGAAGCCGCTGGGGTGCCTGGATGTACCTGGGCCAGTGTCACTTGGTTTCCAGGGCTCGCCCTCGATGGTGCGCAGGTACTGCGAGGGTGTCTTGGGGAACCTCTGCAGTGACTGCTGCATATACTTCTCCCTTATGCACAGCGCCCGGTACAGGCCTCTGCACACCACCTCAAAATCTTCCACTGTCACCTGCAAGAGAGGTGCTGCTCAAGGCAACCACACAGCTGGAACACTGGTGTCCAGGAGACACCCTGGTGCAGCCAGGTGGAGGGAGGTTTTGGTCAAGGCAAGGTAAATGTCAAAAAATGGTTCGGGCTAAAAGGAATCCTATATCTCATCATGTTCCAGCCCCTGCCATGGGCAGAGACACTTTCCATTAATCCAGGTTGCTCCAAGCCCCATCCAGCCTGGCCTTGGACACTTCCAGGGATCCAGGGGCAGCCACAGCTTCTTTGGGCAGCCTGTGCCAGGGCTTCCCCACCCTCACAGGGAACCATTCCTTCCCAATATCCCATCCAGCCCTGCCCTCTGGCAGTGGGAAGCCATTCCCTCTTGTCCTTTCACTACATGCTCTTGTGTAAAGTCCCTCTCCAACTTTCTTGTCTTGTCATATCATATCATACCATATCATATATCATATATAGTATATATCATATAATCTCATATCTCATCATATCATATATCATCAATGTCCCACTGCTTTGCCTGAGCAGGGCAAGGAAGGGATGATAGACAGAGACCCTGGCATGCCAAAGTGAATTCTAATGTCACCCCCTCTTACACTCCTTCCTGCAATCAGTAACTGGCCCTGAAATGGAAGCCAGGCCTGGGCAAAACATTAAAGCTAGTTTTGGAGCCAGGGCTGAAACTGAAGCAGGAACAACAACATGCACTGACACTGTGTGTCAAGGATTTTTGATTTACTGCACAGACAAATGTTTTGAGCAGCCAGAAGAGGCTGGAGTGGAGTAGGCTGGGAAATCAGCACTCCCAACTAGGACAGTCACGGCAGTCATGGCAGGGGGAATGTGCTCAGTGCCTGAGCAGGGAGGGATTTCCAGATCCCCTCTGCTATGCAGCTCCAGGCTGAGCAGCCCTCCAGCAGGTTATTAGAGGCATCACAAATGTCACGGGAGGCTGAGGAGGAGATGGAGGCAGGATTAGCACGGGATGTGATAACAGTCCTGGTCAACTGGCTCTAGGTGACCCTGCCTGTGCCAGGGCTTGGTGGCCTCCCTCATTCTGGGATCCTTGGATGTGCACAGACCCCAGACAGACAGAGCTGTGAGAAAGCAGGGAGGATGTAACACTGTGCACAACCCACCCTGCCAGGCCCTCCCTGCAGAATCCCATGGGAAGCATACAGCACCCCACAGCTCTGGGATTCAACTCTGGGTCCTCCAGGGATGCAGCAGGGCACCCCCAGATGCTTGTGAGGCACAGACTGAGCTGGGAGACACCCTCCCCACTGCAGCTGGTAAACACTCCTGTGTCACTGGGCACTGCTGAGGGACAGGCAGGGAGCAGAGGGGCTGACCAGTGTGGGAAGAGAGCAGCCATGGAAATGCCTACCCCAGAGGCATAATCCCCAGTGATCTGCACCCGCTGGAAGTCGGGCACAGCCTGGTACTGGGGGCAGGTGGAGTTGGCCTCATCAATGGCAGCCAGGCTGGGTCCAGAGCTTGGAGCCACGGGCTGGGCCAGCGCAATCGTCTTCATGCGGATCATCTTCTTCCTGCTGCAGAGGAAAGGCTCAGGCTCAGCCCCATTTCATGGTCACACCCAGGTGCATGGCCAGGGGCACTTCCCACAGCCATGCTCCAGCTGTGCCAGCAGCTCACCACATGAATCAACTCAACTGGTGATTTCTGAGCACCTTAAACAGGCGCTGCCAGAAGCACAGGCTACAGCACAAAAGGTAACCACAGGCTTTGGAAGTTGCATCTTTCCAGAGTCCCCAAGTCTCCCCCCTCAACAGCTCTGTGGCCATTGCTGTGCTGACTCCCAGGGGACAGGCCAGGGGTGTCTTTCCGTCCAACAGTGGGAACAGTTGGAGAGGAAATCCTGAAGTACCTGACAGATGCCCTGGGATTATCAAGGATTTATTCCATAGGTGTGGTGAACTGTGCCCAAGGGCCTTGATTTACATCCCCCTGTTTGCTCTGGCCAGGAGGTGCAGGCTGTGCTCCTCTCCTTGCCCAGGCTCCCAGGAGCTCACCGCTTTTCCACTGTGGCACTGGTCTCCTGGAGCATCATGTGCAGTGTCATTTCCTGGCGGGAGATGGGGCAGACCTCTTCCACATCAAAAGGAGAGATTTCCCCCCTGACCTCCTCATCCTTCACCTCGGAGGCAAAGATCTTCTCAGCAAAGGAGCGCATGGACTCGTCCATCTCTGCAAAGAGGAGTTCAGTGTCCCACAAGGAGGTGATTGCCAGCCCTTGGAACAGGCAGGTGCCCCTTGAAGGCAGCTCCGTGCTCAGCTGCTGTTTCTTTGTGGCCCCCACACCCTAGAGAAGACTCTGAGCCATCTCCCAAATTTGCAGCAAGGTTTGGCCACACCTGGTGGGCTGTAGACCTACCTTAATATCCCCAGTACAGCAGGAAAAGGAAGCACAGTCCAAGAGTGCTGCCGAAAGGCCCAGAGAGAAGCAGGTCCTTGGGAAGGGCAGTTAGGGGAGCATGCAACGGGTGGGAGAGGGGAAAGTTTGCAGAGCCCTTACAATTCCAGGGAGCCCAAAATCCACTTCCTCCAGCAGTCAGGGGGAAGACAGAGATGTGGATGGGGGCAGAGCTGGCAGCCCCACTCAGCTCCCACCATCCCAGGGCAGCTGGGGAGTCCCAGATGGGCACTCCCAACCCACCACGTGCATCATGCTGTAAACGTGCCAGAGTCACCACTGACACAGGGCTGGCTTTATGGAGCTTTGTGGTGGAGGACAAGGAAGGTTAAAAGCCCTTCCACTGCCAACAAAACACCATAAAGCAAGAATCCAAAGGTTCTGCTGGCAGCATCTCCCAGGAGCAGACATTTGCATGGCAGCACTGGGGCACTGACAGCAGCTTTTGGCAGCTTGACATGAATCAAGGTGAGGATCAGTGCCCAAGAATGGACCTCACCATTGAGTGTCACTCAGGACATGGTCACAGGTGAGGACCAAAGCAGAACAGACAGAGGGTTCTCACCAGCACTCAGGATGCCAGGATGATATTGAACCATTTACTTATTTTGGTGCTGTATCGAAGAACCAAAAGGTGGGACCATTCCATGTAACACTGAGGGGCAGAGCTGGCACTGGCAGGAAACAGCATTTCCCCAGCTGCTGAGGGATCACCATGATCATGATCTACATGATCACCATGATCAGGTAACTACTGCTTGGTTCCAGTGATCATGCCTAGGCAGTAACACAGCAGAGCATAGAGACATGGAGCAATACTCACGTTTCTGTTCTGCTGTTTGGTATAAAACAGAGACAAAATAAAAGCTGTTGTGATCAGCCCCTCAAAATCTGAGCCTTTTTGCCTTCTCATCTCGTCAGTCATTAAAAAGGGATTGGCAAAGTACAAGTTAAACCAAAGCTTATAAAAGAATCATAGAATCTCAGAATGGTTTGGGTCAAGTTTCATCTGATGGACAGGGACACCTTCCACTGTCCCAGGTTGCTCCCAGCTCCATCCAACCCAGCCTTGGACACTTCCAGGGATCCAGGGGCAGCCACAGCTGCTCTGGGCACCCTGTGCCAGGGCCTCCCCACCCTCACAGGGAACAATTCCTTCCCAATATCTCATCTAAACCCACCCTCCTTTGGCTTAAAACCATTCCCTCTTGTCCTGTCATTTCCTGTCCTTGTGAGAAGTCCCTCCAACCTTCTTGTAGCCCCTTTAGGTACAGGAAGGAAAGTAAGAAAGGCAGAGAAGAAGTTGTTGCTTTGAGGAATGCAAAGAGGGAAGTTCTGCATTGCCTGTCCCACAACAGAGCCTCAGTGTGGAACCAAAGCCCCCAGCAGGTCCACCCCCCCCCAGGGCTCTGGCACAGCCTCTGCCTGACACAGTCTCTGCTTTCCCTGCAGTGCCCAAGGTGGAGCATTCTCTAGAACCCAGATCCTCTCACTCCACACCACCAGAGCCTGACAGGTCCCATTGCAGAGCTAAGGCTGAGCTGGCCTGGAAGGGCTCTCCCTTCAGCAGGAACACAGCCTCCTCCTGCTGACCAGGCAAGCAGATATTCCAGACACTCAGAGTACCAGGCTATTTTTTGCCCTTGACTCGCCCTCTTTTGTGGCCCTCAGGATGGGTGGGCATTTCCAAGATGCCAAGTTCCATCTCCCTGTGGTCACCTCTCCACTTATTCCCTAACAGGACCAGACAGCTGAGCCACTGCACTGCCACAGATCCTCTCTGCTGGCCAGACAGGGTGGCAGCAACGTTCTGAGGGTGCAACCCCTGCCCTTTCCAGCTGACCCTGCAGCTCAGGCTGCAGCTGTGGCCTCACAGCTCTGACTTCCCAAAGCCCAGCCTGTGGAACACATGCCCCAGAATTCTGACTCCACGTATTCATTTGCCAACAAAGCATCTCAGAAATGCTTGGTTTGACCTTTCATCTCTTTAGTGGATGAAAATTACGCTCGGGAAGATTCCCAGCTGATGGTGCAGGGCCAGGCTTTAACACCAGCTTCATGTGCTAGGACAGCATCTCTCACACCGCAGCCCTGTAATTCCAAACACGCTCCTATCAGGGCTGTTTGGTGCTGTTATCACTCAGGGCTCTGCAGTCACCTGTCACATGTCCCTCTGCATGTCCTGCAGAGCCTGGCTGGCCCTGCTGCTGCTGCCCTGCTCATGCTCCCATTCCCTCAGAGCTGCAGTTCCCCACACAGTCTGAGCTTCACCAGGTTGACCAGACATTCCTGAAATCCCTCTGAGCCCTTCCACAGGGATTTAATTGTGTCATTACAGGACACATTTTACTGCAGGAGAGACAACATTTTCCTTCAGTACAAGCAGAGCAAGATTTAAACAATAACACAATTTCTTTGCTGCACTATCCAAAAACTTCTCCAAGCAGGAAGAAAACTGCCCAGAGGCCCCAGTGATGGGGGGACCACACATCCAAATCTCCAGATTGTGGGCCTGGAACCTGCCCTGTGGCTCCTTGGCTCTCACTTGGCTTTCAGACCTACCTGGAATTCTCACCCGGGACATCGCGGCAGCGTTTGCAGAGCCTCAGTAACACCCCAGAGTCCCTGAGCACGAGGGGCCAAGTGACTGCCCAGCAGCCCAACACTAATTTTACTGCTTTCCATTCCCTGTAATCAGACTCTCCCACTCTAAAAGGAGAGTGGAGATCAACTGGGGAACTATTTAAAGTGCAGCCACAAGCACTTGCACTGAAACAGGTGAAAGCAGGGCTCGATTTTAAGTAAACTTTTTCTTTAAGTCAGACCACCTGGTGTCTGGCCAGATTTCTGCTTTCCAGGGCAGCTGCACCTTTCTAATGTGGTCTGGGGAAGCCAGTCTTTTAAGAGAGAATAAACCTGATGCCTTCTGTGTTAAACCAAAGGTTTAAAGGAAATTCCAGTCAGAACAGGGGCTGGGGATAGGTACAAACCATGTGCTCTCAGCTGAGCTGTTCAGAGATTTTTCCTGAGGGAGGGGTCTGTTTGAAAGCCTAGATTTTACCAACAGGGTTGTCCAGTTGTCCTCACTTCTTCCCAGTTGAATCCAACAAACAAAAGGAAGGTGCAAGGAGTCACAGTTTATTCCTGAGCTTTTCAGGAATTGCCTTTATCAGGCTTGGTGTCATAATGTTGATATGATAATCAGCTCTGTATGTGGTGAGCTGTGACCAAAGTGTGTCTGACAGAGAGCAGCTCCAAGGTGGGTCAGGAACCCTGCCTGAAGCTGGGTCAGGCAGAGAGCTCTCAAACTGGGAGGCACCTCCTGGCTTTGTTTCAAGCAGGTTGTTTCCAGCATATTGGCTTTGAGGGTTGTACCCTCCTTTAGGGTGTCTTCAAACCTTCTTCAGATCTCACCTGCAGCTGGAAAACACCTCCTGTGTGAAGAGAAAGGTCAGAATTTGCTGTGTCCTGCGTGTTGCCAGGATAACTCTGAGCTTCTGATTCAGATTCCTGGTGGGAAGGGGTGAAGCTGGGCAGGTCAGGGGGATAAAATAGTTTTGATGTGAAAGAGTCTTTCCCAGTTTGTTTGTGCTTTGATTCTTGGTGGTTTTGTAAAACTGCCCTGGAATAGATAAAACATTTGGGCACAGTCTGGCTCTGGTTTAAAGGGTGACTTTGGTCATAACATTGAAGGAAACAGAAAAACCATCTGGAACAGACAGCATTTTTTGGAATGATATGTGCACCCAAGGGAATCCTGTGCTGCATTTTGCTATGGAAAGGTCTTCTCCAAGAAGAAGGCTGGGATAGGTGAGAGAGTCACCTGCACAAATAAAATAGCATACAGTGCTGGAAATAGAAGCCATGGATTTTGTCCATAGGAGCACAGGGATCTTGTGGCACAGCCAGTGGAGTGAGCTGAGAATTTCCAGAGCACCCAGAAAGTCTCTGGAAGAGATGTGCCCTCTATTTGATGGGCACAACTTCAAAACACGCTTCATTTACATGAGAAATTCTCCAGAATTTCGGGAATTTTACCCCCACTTCCCCTTTATTTCCCAAGAATATAAATTTTCCTCCCTCTAACCTGCAGTGATGCAGCACCAGGGCAAAGCTGGGGTGCTGGGACAGCTTTGGTCTCCCTCTCATGCTGATAAAATCTTCAGGTTCTGAATTACTCTTGTTCTAACCCATCCCTGAGTTGAGTCTCCACACCACAATTTTGTTTTACTGTTTCCTTCAAGGTCCATAAAACCTGGATCCTGCTTGTTTACTCTCCCACAAGAACTGTATCTGCCCTTTACCCTCCAGGGTACATCAAGATCTTGGGATTCACATCTGAAACCAAAAATAACCTTTAGGATACAGAGGTCATCTTCCTCAAGAGAAGAACCCTGGTCATCTCCTGATCCCTCAGCTTTTTTAATCACAGGGTGATCTTGAGTGGGCTCATGGTGGAAATCTGAGTAAAGCCTGGGCACTGTGCTAAAGTTAGATCCTTGGCCTGTGCAAACTCAAGGGCTGACACAAACAGCCTGTCTTCCCACTCTTTTTCAGCTGGAAAGTGAGTGATTCACACCCAGGGGCTTTGGAGTGGCTCTGAACCCCCACACTTTCACCTCTGAACTGCCCTCGTTCTGCCCAGCTCCAGCCAGGGGGAGATGGTTGGACGTGCCAGAGATTTGGGAGCTTCAGTTACTGAGCAGGATCTTCCTCTGCCTTGCCTGGCCTTGCATCCACAGCTGCCCAAACAGAGGCCATGAGGCAAACTTTGCTGGAAATGGTTTAAATTCCTGAAGAGGAGGAGTATGAACAGAGAGGGGATAACGTGGATCTCACCAGGGCACTCCTGGCTGAGCTGGGCCTTTGACCAACTCTCAGCAAATTCTTCTCTGCCCTTGGTCATGCCCTGCACAGACCCCCCAGGGCTGCTGGGATCAGCCTCTGTTCCAGAGCACAACCAAAATTAGCAGGAAGCTCATTTGTAGGAAAAGGCTGATCCAGAGAACAAACACACTGCAGGGAAGCCTTCACAGCAAGCCAAAAAATCCCTGGGTTTTTAGCACCCACCCAAACTGGAATTCTTTGGGAGAGAATCCTTTGGAAACAGGCAGTGACTGCTGGAACTTCAGTGGCAGGGCAGTGCATCCCTGTTCCTGGGGTCTGTTTTTAAATTCCTGGCATAAAAGCCATGTTGGACTCCAGGTTTCAGATGCCTGACACAACCTCTGAGGAGAAATTCCCTTGAAGCACTTTTCCTGACTGTGTGGTCTGACACAATTTGCCCTCTTGCAGGAGGAAAAGCAACAGGGAAGTATTTTAGAAAACTGAATCAAGCAATTTAAAAGCCTACCAGAGCATGATTTGGGCACAGCAGTAACTTAATAGCTGATTTTGCCTTTGGAATGTCAAGTGAAGAAGCTTCACTCTCCATTTTTTTATGTAAGTCAGCATGATGGACCCCACTGCAAACAGAGATTCAGCAGCAGCAAGATGCACTTTGGTGAAGTCATTAAAACTGGACTCTGGACCAAGCCTGTGGCAGCTCAAGGCCACTCTCACAGCTTATTGATGTTCTAGGGCACATCTGTGACAGAGCTGCAGTAAATCCCACCCAACAGACAAAGCTGAGGGCACTGTGATAAACCTGTAACCCATTCATGGATCTCTTGCCCAGAACCCAAAGAAAACAACCAAAGAATTCAAAGTTTATTCTTTAAAAAAGTTATTTAAGAAGCAAAATAATTTACTTCAAACCAAAAGAGATGCATTATTGAAAGCAAATAATTAAACAAAGTAACAACAAATTAGCCCTTGGGTTAAAAGTCCAGATCCAAACATTTCCCAACCATCCTGAGGGTTACACACAGGCAGACACTCAAGGTTTGGGGGTTTTGAGGAACACAGACAGGTCAGAATGTGATTCAAACTTCCACTGCTCTCCTTCCCCCATAGGCCTGAGGCTGCTTGAAATCCAATTCTAAGCCTGTACTAAAAATTATGGCAGTTTCTGTTTAAAATCCAAAGTCCCAGCAAGGACAAGGACAGAATCTGAGCAGGTGTTTGAACAAGTGGGGACACAGAGAGGAACAACCACAGAGTTCCAGTGGCTCCTTGCAGGGCTGTGCTCAGCTACAGCAACAGAAACATTTATTACAGTCATTGGCACTTGGAAGTTTTGAACAAGAGCTTTACCCTTTTTTAATATTTTACCTCAAACTTGTTCATGTCTGCTCTGCCCAGTCAGGGCAGTGAAATCAGCTTGGCACTAGTGCAGAGTTGTGCTGTTCTAAATAAAAATATTTGGACCAAATCTACTAAACCACCTTTTAGAGGGATCTGTCTTGTGCAAAACCTTCTGTGCTTATCTTCTAAATTATTTTCCCATAAGTTCACAGGGTTTTGTCCTTCCAGTTCTTGGCTGCCAGCAAACACAGAGTTCTCTGTGAGACAGCTGGAAACAAGTTAAAACCATTCAGTTCACACTCTTAACAAGTACAACACCCTGATTCTGTATTTTTTGCTGGATTTGGAACTACAGATGGAGATGGGAATATCATCTGTGCAGGTGAGCTTTGCAGCATCCTAAAAACTGAAAAAAATCCTAAAAAGCCTTCTAAAGGTTCCAAAGGTGACACAAACACAGACCTATCCTCGCCAGCGCTTTTTCCCTTTTCAGGTTTCATAGAGCCCAAGAGAAAGGGAACAGCAAAGAGAAAGCAGATGCATTTTCCAGTCAGTTCCCACACATTTCTGAGAATTCCCAGCTCTTGGAACTACAGCTGGTACATTTTAATGACGAGCAGAGCATGCTGGGCAGTGTGCAGCATTGCTGTGATGAACCTCCATCCAAATAATTCTCCAGATTGACCACACAGCCTTCAAACATTAAATGCCAGAGGCTTCCCATGGCCACAGGCAGCTGTGCTCTGAGCAGTCCTGCTGGCCAGGAAACAAATTCCTGGTTTTCCTAAGCAATCAAACCCCATCTGGACCTGGCTGATGGAATGTCACCCTTCAGGGTCCTCACAAACTCCACACTGCCCCTTCCTGCTGGCTCTGCGTGACCAGATGTGCATCCCAAAAGTTTTTCTCATTTCCCAGGGGTGTTTTTATTAACTGGCTGCCCGTGTGTCACAAATCTCTTCAGGAGCAGACCCTCATCTCCTGCCACAGGAAAGGCTTTCACAGAAAACTCTTCCTGACAAAGCTTTCTCAGCCCTGGCCGGGCAGTGGTGGCAGCTCTGTCACATTTAACCTGCAGTGTATTTCAGTCATGGAATGGTTTGGGCCTTAAAGCTCATCCAGTCCCATGGGCAGAGACTCCTTCCACTATCCCAGGTAGCTCCAACCTGGCCCTGAACACTTCTAGGGATGGGGCAGCCACAGCAGCTCTGGCAACATCAAACAAACTGAACTCCCACCACAGCCAATGGTCCCCACCACTCTGCCCACCACTGTGTGTATGTTGCTGGAAAAGAATATTTTCTGTTAAAAATTTTTGTGGGTTTAATTCTTATCAATGTCACATCAGTCAAAGTTAAAATAAATCGGAGAAAGTGTTTATAAGGATTATCACACATAAAGAAAATGTGATGCAGATTGATCCTCTTCATTCTGAAGAGAATTAAGACTGTAAGTAGTGAAGGAAGCGATTTTAAAAGGAAGAAATTCTTCTCTCTCTGTTTACAGCGTTCTAATATCCATTTGAAATTGAGCACTCCAAATTAAGATGTGTGACTGACACCAACAAACTGAAACTGAGCCTCCTGCAATTCCCCTGCTGGGCTGGCCTGGCACTGACCGAATGCTCCCTCTGTTGGCTGAGGCTCCCTCCTCCTCCTCCTCCTCAGAGGAGCTGGAATTCAGCTCTCCTGCCTGAGCTCGGAGCAGAACCCAGGCCCAGCAGCACAAGCACCCGGGGAGGACAGGGCACTCCAGGGGCACTGGAGGTTTGGCAGCAGTGAGCACACCTGGGCACCCCAGGCAAGGAGGGGAGGGTGTTTTGTTCTGGGAATAACTTGCTCAGCTCTCAATTCCCTCAGCTGGAGCTGTCAGAGCAAGCCCAGAATTCCCCTCAATGTTCCACACCTTCTGTGGAGCCATCCCTGAACTCATTTCCTTCCTCATTTTGCAAGGATGCTGCAATGAGAAGCTGGCTCAGCTCTCGGCCTTCTCCCTTCAGTACAGAATCCCAGAATGGTTTGGGTTGGAAAGAACCTTAAAACTCAACTCATTCCAGCCCTGCCCTGGCAGGGACACCTTCCACTGTCCCAGGCTGCTCCAAGCCCTGTCCAAGCTGGCCTTGGGCACTGCCAGGGATGGAGCAGCCACTTTCTGCACCCCTGACAGAGTCAACCCCAACCCCCCCACCATCCCTGGCAATGAAACTCCAACTACATTTTACAGTCTAGAGACATTTTGAAGAGACTCTTTACAGTCTGTGGTAAGAAAATAATTCAGAATAAAACAATTTGCAAGTTACAGAGAGAGCTGAACAGCAGCTGTCCAAAGCAACCTCCAGTTACCAGATTAATTAGTGAGAAGCTGCCCAGAAATGCTGGCCGTTCATGTTAAAAATGAACAGCTGACAGGTTTGGTCCGACTTGGAAGAGATCTGAATGCTGCAGGAAAACAATACAGAATATAAACGGTTCCACCCACAAAGAAAGTAAAACACAGATGCAGTGTGTCCCCTCCAAGAGTCTCACAAGTGCCTGCTGAACCTTCCAGCCTCCAATTCCTGCTGGAGGATCCTGTCAGGCACAGATCACCCACACCACACTTGCCTGCTTGAGACAATGAGCTCCCAAGAAATTCCAGTCCTTGGGGTTTTCCTCAACCCAAGGGAAAACTTCAAATCTTCTTAGCAAACAGGCACTTAGCTAGGAAAGGTTTTCCTTTTTATTACAGAAATGGAGGATCAGGTAGGTGGCACTCCTGGCACTGGAGATGTTGCACTTTGCTGTACAGGTGCCCAGAGAGCAGACACCCAGCTGAGAGGGGACAGGGGCACTCCTGGTGACACCACCCTGTGTGACATTACTCTGTGCCACTCCTCTGACAGCACTGCACGGAATCCAACAGACAGGGGACACACAGCACTTCTAGCTTTTACTCTAGAGGTAAAGTGTCATCTTTTTCACAGCATTTAGTCTCTATAGTTCACTTTTGTGACTGGTTTTCCTCTTGAACAAACCCAGGTAACACAGTGAGAAAAGAATCCCAGCACTTCCAGAGATGCTGCTGCTCCGTGAGCTGAGCAGGGAGGTAGATGCCATGGATGTTCTCTTCAGATGGAGCACAGAAAGGACCTTGTGCTAATTAACTCTGGTGCCCAGGGTCTGTGGCTGGCACCAAAACACTGCAGGGCATCAGCAGGAGAGGCAGCACAGATCGAGGCTCGTCCAGCAGCTGCACCTGAGGCACCTTTGCTTGGCATCTGCAACAGAAATCACCTCCAATTAGCACTAATTAGCTCTGTCCTGCTCTGGGGTGGGTATGCAGTGCAGCAGGGCCACTCTTGAGCTGGTCTGTTCTCATAGTCATGAGCAACATCTTTCAGGGAGCTGCTGAAAGGAATTTCCCTCAATTGGGAACTCAGATTTCATCACTTGCACCGTTTCATTTGGTTAATCCTGGAATGAGCACGTTCCAGAGCAGCACAGCCCCTCACAGGAGTCAATCATTCAGGAGCACAGCTGGGCACACCCCTCCTACAAGGTGTTTCTTCAGAATTTACATGGTCTCCAAACAGTCCCAATGGTTTCCCAAAGGAAGGAGACAGAAAGGAATGAACAGAAAATCACACCATTGAAATGAGTGGAAATCATGTAAAGTTTTGGGTCGGAAGCAGCCTCATTTTTTTTTCCATCCACCCATCAGCCAAAAGGGTGGTGACACGAATGAAAATTCCTTTTCTTAAGCTTTGTCATCAACTTAGAGGGGAATTTCTCTTTTTTGAGGATTAACACATTGTAAAATCCAGATCCGTGGGAATCCACAGGTTGTCAAATAGGGAAAAACTCCACCTTCAGCAACATTACCAACTGCTGGAAGGCAAAGGGACAAGAGGCAGAGGAGAAGTGGAGTGGCTGCTCACCTTTTCACATGACAAGGCAGGACAATCCCATGCAGCCCTGGTTCCCATCCTCGCTGCTGTTGAGCTTCTTCATCCGGTACTGCCGGATCTCCCTCACCAGGGTGTAAAAAGCATCTTCCACACCCTGAATGCAAACACAAGCTCAGGCATTTTCTTCCCTGAAGCTTTTGAAATCACTGATCTGTCCATCCCAGAGCCCCTTAATGGATTTGAAAGACACAATCCTACAGGAAGAGCAGCACCCAGCTTATCCCGTGGTTTGTAAGAGGAAGAAACTCCCATGGATGCCCCAAACCCTCTCCTTCCACTCCTGACTCCTCCTGGGGTAAAAACCACTAAAACAAACATGGAAAACTGTAACTGAGGGAGGTTCCATGCAGGAAAAGCTACTCCTTGCCCAATTTCAGAATTCTCAGAATTCAGCTCTTTAGGATTTTCTGGCTGCTGCTCAATAATTGCACCTTCCCTGCTGCAGGCAGAGCAGGGCTGGCTGGACAGGCCCATGTGGCCAAGGAGGCTTTGGAGAAGCCCATTAGTCCAGTCTGGGGAATTCTGTCTGCAATCATAATCTGCTAATTGGCTTCATTAAGGAGCCAAGAGAACCAAGGCAGATCTGGGGTGAGCGAGCTCAGCTTCTGACACTCCCCAGGGAGAGCAGCTGAAACTCTGCTGCTGTTCCTGCCAAAATTGAAGGGTGTTGAAATTGGCTGGAATCAATTTTTAAACATAATTTGGAGCAGTAGAAAGCAGGTGGGCTTCTTTTTCTTCTGTGTGCTTTGTGAGATTTTATAATAAGATATTTATTACCATTAAAATGTGGTTTTGATTTAAGACATAAGTATTTTTTTAAGAATTATTTTGCAAGCAGTTGTTTCTTTTTATGGTTTTGGAGGTTTATTAAGTGGGGTTTTTGATGGTTGTATTTACTGAATGTTTTGATATAAAGGTGATTTTTTTAAAACTTTTTTTAGGCATGTGCTACTTTTTCTTGTTCCATAATTTTCTACAAAAGCACTGTAGATCTCTTTATCTCTGTATTTACTGGTTTTAGTTATGTTTATTATTTTGAGTATATTTTTTTCCTATTAGTTTTTAAGTTTTATTTAGTAACTTGAGGGGAGTTGAAGTTTTCTGATTCTCTGTTATTTATCAACATGACCCACTTGAAAGGAAGTCAGGACAAGTCTGAAGTGATTCCTGGATTAGCCCAGCCCAGAACTCTTTCAAGCTAAGAGTGAGTGGGGAAATAAAAGCTAAAAACTGCATGGGGATTGAAAAATACTTCTCCTGCAAATAAGGCAACAGGACATGGGAAAATGTCATTCCTGATTTCCCAGGGAGAAGTCCCAGGGCAGCCCCTCACCTGTCTCGTTTTTGCAGAGGTCTCTATGAAGGGGATTCCGTAGCTTTTTGCCAGTTCTTGGGCCTGTTTTGTGTCCACTGTTCTCGTGGGCAGATCACACTTGTTCCCCACCAGCACCATGGGCACATCATCAGAGTCCTTCACTCTCTTGATCTGTTCTCTTCAGGAAGAAAAATTAAAAAAAAAAAAAGGGAACTATTTTCTATCTATGAAAACTGGTTTCGTTCAGAACTCAAACAACCTTGTGCCACAGAAACATGAAAGGTGAGCAGGGCCTCAGGGTTAGCAGGATGGTCACGCACTTCATACACTCAATTTTCTGTTCTTGGATAACTCCACTCTGGATTTCTCACCCATTTTCCTAGAGAAGACATTTTCTGTAGCTGTAAATGGCTTCTGATTCACAGAGTCCCACAAGAGCTGGGGGTGGAAGGGCCCTCTGGAGACCACCCAGCCCAGCCCCTGCCAAGGCAATCACCTGGAGCAGGAGACACAGGAGCACAGCCCGGTGGGTTTGGGAAGCCTCCAGAGAGAACCCCACAACTCCCTGGGCAGCTGTTCCAGGGCACTGCCACCCTTCATGGAAAGAAGTTTTTCCTCATATGGAGGTAGAACTTCTTGTGGTTTATGGCTGTTGGTCCTTGTCCTGTCCCTGGGCACCACTGAAAAGGGCCCGACACAGCCTCTTGGCACCCCTTGGGTGTATTTGCATGGATTTGATGTGACAAACACAACAACCCCAAAAACTGTCCCAGTCTTAACTGGCTAAAGGTGGTGCTGAGGCCCTGGCACAGGGTGCCCAGAGCAGCTGTGGCTGCCCCTGGATCCCTGGGAGTGCCCAAGGCCAGGCTGGAGCAGCCTGGACTCCTTGAAGGTGTCCCTGGCCAGGGCAGGGGGTGGCAGTGGTTGAGCTTTAGTCTCTTCCACCCCACCCGTCTGTGATTCCATGTATTGGCACAGAACAGAGACAGAACTTTCTGAAAGAAGTGGGAGATTTGGGCCTTCCCTGAGGCCCTTTCCTGCCTCACCCTGCCCATGTCCCCACGCTGTCCCCGCGCTCCTGCCCCGGGGCAGCCCCAGCTGCACCGGTAGAGGTTGATGTCGGCGAAGGATTTGCTGTTGTTGATGGCAAAGACACAGAGGAAGCCCTCGCCTGTCCTCATGTACTGGTCCCTCATGGCGCTGTACTCCTCCTGCCCCGCCGTGTCCAGGATGTCCAGCAGGCACGTCTCGCCATCGATCACCACCTGCTTGCGGTACGAGTCCTGCAACAACGGAGCCAGGGTGAGCCCCACGTGCTCCTGCCCACCCCGAGTACACGGATGAAAAATGAAAATAATCATAAAAGCACGGGCAGGAGCGAGAGAGGAGCTTTTCCAGCTGTTCTACAGAAGCTGGGGCTGCCCCTGCATCCCAGGAAGGGACCAAGGCCGGGCTGGACAGGGCTTGGAGCAGCCTGGGGTGGTGGAAAGTGTCCCTGCCCATGGCATGGGTGGGACTGGATGAGCTTTAAAATCCCTTCCAACCCAAACCAGTCTGGATTTTGTGATTTTCATCCATCTCTGATGAAAAAATACCACTATCTAAAATTACAATATTTTAAATATCTCAAAACTATCACATTTTAAACCATACTCAAACGATCACATTTTAAATGAGACTCTAAATCCTCTCATCCTTTGTTACAAAACACAGAACTCCTGTTGCTTTAAAGAAATTCCTCAATAGGAGAAGGGAAAAAAAAGATCATAAACACCGTCCCTGTGAGCAGAACCCACGCCCTGCACGGACCCGGGGTGGCCTCTTTGGTTGCCTGCGGCTGCTTTAGGAAGCCCGAGGCAAACGGGGCAGGAACCGCTCCCCGAGCCCCGGGCCGGGCTCAGGGACCCCGCAGCGCCTCGGCCCC
>JAHLSL010000083.1:2497402-2519339 GCA_025920805.1 Petroica traversi | reverse complement strand
CGGGACACGGGAGGGACACGGGAGAGATCCGAGACACGGACAGACACAGGAGGGACATGGGACACGGGTGGGACACGGGGGGACACGGGACACGGGCGGGACACGGGAGAGATCCGAGACACGCACGGACGCGGGAGGGACACGCCGGGACACGGCGATACCGCAGCTCCGAACCGGCACCGGCAGCGAGCCCGAACCACGGGGCTTTTAAACCGGGCACAGCCCCAGTCCCACAACCCGGAGCTTTCAAGGGGGGAACAACACCGAGCCCGTGGCTCCGAGCTGCTCCCAGGGGCTTTAGAGGAGCGACACCACACCCGAACCACGGGGCTTGAAGGAGGGAATGACACCAAACCTGCACCCGGGGCTCGAAGGGGGAACGACACCGACCCCGCATCCCGGGGCTGAACGGGGGATGACACCAAGAGCCGCATCTCAGAGCTCTGAGGAAGGAACGACACCCAAACTCCATCCCCGGGGCTTTAAAGGGGGAACGACACCGACCCCACACCCTCGAGTTGTTAAAGTGGAAATGACACTCAGCCCCTCGAGATTTGAAAAGGGGTTGAAGTCAAACTTTGTGGTTTTTTAAAAAGTTAACGAGTAGCTGGAGCTGAGCAGGCCTGGGTTAAGTCACTGCAATGTGAGCATCTTTTAATGACAAGAGACCCCAATCCAAGAGGAAGGGGCTTCTGGCCCAGAGCCCCCAGGGAGGAGCAGGAGATGGGGAAGGGGAATTGCAGCAGTGGGGATCAGAACCACAGCCCCACTGATCCCCTGCTGCAAACACACCCCAGCTCAAAGGGAGAGAGCAGAGCCCGGGCACTGCGGAGCAGGGGGAGAGAGAGAGAGAACTCAGAAATTGGGAGCTGGAATTAGAGGTGATGTAATTTGTAACCACTGAGTTGCTGTGTTGGTTATAATGTATAAATAGTGCAGTGCTGATGATGGGGCATTCCCCTGCTTAGTGCAAACTGGAATAAACACAGAAATCCCTCAGGATGGTGGGAGAACTGGAGCTGCCACAAGGAGCAGTGATGGGAACAGCACAGGTCTAACACAGCCTCCACTGAGAAAAGAAGAGGCTTGAGCACAACGAAGCTTTTTTCAAAATCAGTAAAACTTTATTCTATTTCCATTCTTTGCCATTAACAGAAAAAAAATTGGAGAAAGCAATGTTTTGTTTTACAAAGATAATGCATCTCCCAGAGAAGAAAACCCTAAATTGAGAATAGAGGTAACATGAAAAAAAAAAAAACCAAAACCAAATAAAAATTTTAACCAAAAAAAAAAGAAAAAAAAAGAAAAAAAAAAAGAAAAAAAACCAAAACAAAACACAGTACTGCCCTCTATTCCAAAAAGTAACTCCTGATCTTTTTGGTTAAAGTAATACTTAGACCAATCATTCAGTTTTCTTGCTTGATAACGTGTGACTGGGGAATGGAGGGGGGGGGGGCAGGGGAGGGAAAAAAACCAAACCAAAAAAAATAAAACAAAACAAAAAAACCAAAACAAAAAAAAGCACACAGACATCAACTATTCACCTTGATGAAAGTCTCAATACAGCTATGGAAAGCCTAAGTATTTATTCTCTTACAGTACACTGGGTGCCGGCTGCAAAAAGAACAAAAAAATGTATCCACTTCAGGCACAACTTCTTTCTTTTTAAATTTAAATCAGTAAAAGAAACTGGGTTTAGAAGCTGCAGTGTTCTAAGCAGCAGCAGATTTGTGCATTGTTTTAAATATATTTAAATTACCACACTGATGGCACACCTCAGCCTTATGAAATTCTGCACTGTCTGTTCCAGAACACTACAAAATCCACCGACCCTGGGAGAGACTTGCACTGAGCTCTAAGGACTGGCTAAAGGAGTCAAGTTAAATGAACTAGGAAAACACTGTAACATTTGGCCATCAACTCAAGGTATCTGAATATTTATGGAGATCTGATAGAAACTGAACTTATTCCACCCTCACATGGTCCTCAGAATTTGAGTAGAGTGAGCTGAAGTGATTCTTCCCTTCCACTCAGGAGGGAAAATAATGCAACTGAGCACTAAGGCATTATAAACCTTGGCCAAAAACAAGGATAAAGCATAATAACTGTAGTGCAGAATTCCACAAGGTCTGCCCGAGCAGAGCTGCCTATGTTTACTCACAGAGGCAATGGAGATTGCAGTTACCAGTTGCGTTAAATGCACCATTCAAAACAAGCTTCTAAAATGTGATACTATAAGGCGCCACCTTAAAGTTCTCCAGAATGCAACTGTGCAGAAATTTAAAATGGTTTCGTAAATTTAATTTTAAACATAACATGAGAAGGTGTTAAAACTGGTGGAATAGCTTCTGAGAATTTGGAGGAAGGGATGAACAGGGAGATATTCAGTACCCTTCGCCAGCCCCACCGTGCAGCCCAACGTCGCCGTGGGGTTGGGATCAGTCTATAACACCAGCCTGGCGGATCTTTCTCTCTGCACCAAATCCCTGCAAGGGAAACACAACAAACTTTTAGCTCCAGCATCATACAGGCATGAAATAATTCAGACTGGAAAAGGGCTTCGAGGTCATCAAGTCCAACCGTGAACCTGGCACTGCCACTGGGCTTTGAGGCAGAGCCTGGTCTGTTCCACCCCAGCAGCACCTTCTAATTAGTCATGTTTGTCTTCAGAAACAGAGACAGCAACAAAACAGGTTCTGTGAGGTGTTCCTTGTAGTCCAAAACACCTCAGAGATTCCCCACACTTCTCTCCTGCTTATCAGGAGGTGGATGAACACTGTGTGAAGCCGTGTTCAGGTAAATGGCCTTCACTTGCTACCTCTGAGGTTTAGAAATGAAAAGCAAACTAAGACAGCCAAGATAAACCAAGACAGAAAGGCTCCAACACCAGCAGCAGTGGGTTGATTCTCTCCTGTGTGCTCCTCTGCAACAGCACTGCCACAGGGCACAGCACCGTGCACAGACACAGCAGAGCTCACTGGAGAACAGGAGCTCATCCAGGTGCTGACAGCTCAGGCCCTGCAGAGGCAGCAGAGCTGCTCCCTTGATGCCAGAATGATTTTTGTCTTTTCTTTTCTATCCCTTTTACACAGTTCTCTGTATCCACAAGCATTAGAATGCACACTTGCATCCTTTTACTTAATTCAGTGCTCAGTGTTTTGTAAGTGTTCTGCAGGCCCTGAGACTGAACAGCCCAGAGCTGCAGAGCCAGGGACACCAAACATTCCCACTGTCTCAGGAACCCAAGGTCTCCTGACAGGAGGATTCTGTAAACTGGGGGTCAGCCCACCCCAGCCCCATTACTGGGCTCCGTTGTTGGATCTGGGCTGTGTAAAGTCTAGAACTGGTGTGTGTGACTGACGGGGGTGCATTTGCCACGCTGTCACCTGGGTGAAGTGGATGCACCAAACAGGATCCTGATTAAAATACTGAGGTAAAGACCCCAACTCCTTTAACCGTGTCTGGCTTCATTTTCCAAACACCAGGAAAAAGGCATCACCCCAGCCCAGCAGAGGTGAGCTGAGCTGCCCTGGTGTGGTACCTTTGAGTTGTCGGGGCCGCGGGGCTGGCGCAGCACCGTGAGCCGCGGGGCGTTGGCATCGTCCAGGTTGATGCTCTTTAAACGGTTCACGAGTCTGTCGGGGCGCGGAGCAGCCACGGCCTTGGCTCCCTCACTGCAAGAGAGCACAACAGGGACTGTCACCCGGGCTGGCAGGGCCCCCCCAGGCCTTCACAGGCCTTCAGCACAGTCATTTATAGCAGTTCCAGAGTGCAGAACTGATGTGTGTGACAGCAGGCCTGGCTGGCAGCCCGGCCATGCCCCAAACCTTGCTGTCCACACAGGACTCTGCACTGGCAGGAGCTCAGTGCTCTCCAAAGGGAGTTCTTTAGGAAGCAGAGGTCTTGTATTTACTGTTATGTACACCTAACCAGTGTTCATTTCTACTGCCCTGAGAAGCTGTGGCTGCCCCATCCCTCAAGTGTCCAAGGCCAGGTCAGACAGGGCTTGGAGACATCTTGGATACTGGAAGGTGGAATGAGATGACTTCTTACAATGAGATAGTTTTTTAAGTTCCCTTCCAACCCAACCCATTCTGTCATTTAACTGCAGTAACAAAGGCTTTGAAGTTGCTGTTATGTCATGTCAGAGCCTTAACATCAGTGAAGATGATGGGAACACAAAATTTTGAGACAAAAACATGAGCTTTCTGTTACTGCTGAAGAGCTATCCCAAGCTTGAACAAAATACAAATTACACAGTTTTCTTCAAGTGTGTAAATAGTTTAAAAACCCCCAAACCCATGACTTGTAAAAAAATTCCAAGCCACAAAGAAAAGAGCCTGTAAAATATGAGTTTTCTGTATAAAAATTAAAGCTGCTCTTCCACAAAGAGGTGGCAGCACTGAGGAGTGTGTTGGCCAGAAGCCAGCACCCACACAGGAAAGTCACTGGTTTCCTTATCATCAACTTCTACGTGCAAGTTTGCATCCAAATTCCTGCTACAGCAGGAGTTTAACAATAGATTAAACAGAGAACAAGCCATGTGTCATTAGGAAGAGCTGGGAGTGCTGCTGCTGTCTGCACTGGATCCCTCTAAGGGCTGGGAGCTCTCAGGTGCAGCTCTCCCTGGAGCCAGCTGGAATCCAGAGCTCCTGGATGTCCCAGGAACATCCAGCTGGGGCAGACCCAGCCTGCAGGGCTCTGCTGGGATGCAGACACCGTGCCAGGGTCAATCCCTTTCATCCCAAAGCCTCACCAGACACGCCACACGTTACAGGCACTGCATTTTCCTGTGCGCTGGTTCAGGATTACGGAGAACTCCACTTCATCCCCAGCCTGGAGCTCCACACCATCCTGGACTTCTTTGACATGGAAGAAGAGCTTTTTGCTGTCACCAACTTCATAGTTAATGAAACCAAACTGAAAAGCAACACAACAACACGAGGTTATTGATTTGCTCTGCATCCAGACAGATGCAGTAACTTATTCAACACTGCACTTTAACTATTTTTGAATAAAACTCCAAAACTGTGGTGCCTCATGGAAACTGAAATGCAATTTCTGCAGTGCTCAGAAGATTCTGTCTGGAAACAACACTTCAGGAAAACCAGGCACTCTTCCTGGCATTGTAAGGTCACATTTAAATCCTAAGTTCTGAAAACTGCCCCCAGGTCCTGGCAGCTATATTGAACAGAGAAGAGCAGTGCCCCAAGCTCTGAGACTTCACCCTGAAGTTACACAGCAGCAACCATTTTTTGGCCTGTCACTGGGTAAGAAGCCATGTACTTCTATTTTCCATTCTACTCATGTGTAAGCCAGGAATACTCATCCAGCCTCTCCAAAAATGACTGGAGATTAGTGCTACGTGGTATCTGTCAAAACAGGAACCATTTGCAGCATTTAACTTTTTAATTGTTGCAAGATGCAGCAAGGGCAAAGATCAGCCTTTGCATTTCAGGTAGGCTGTAAGCACTGACTGCTTAATGCTGTGAAGAAGCTTCTTTCAGAAGCAGACTAAGTGCATGCTCTGTTTTTCTCAACAGTTTTTTAACACTGTTCAGCAGAAACCAGTTAGAGCAATTTCTAGGACATCTCAAACCCAAATCTTCAGAATCAACTGATGCTTGGTTCTGATGTTGCAGCACTAAGGCAGGCTCTGAGCTCATCTTCACTCAAGTCACACCAGAGTCTGGCATAAGGCACAGCTGGGTTACCACACCTGCTCCCTAGAGCTGAAGTCCAGAGCAATCCATTTACCACAAGTCCCTGAATTCCAGAGCTGAGTGGTTCTCAGCTGCTCTGAGCCAGCTGGAGCAGTTATTTCCCTGGTGCTCAGTCACTCACCTGGTCCTTGACACACTCCACGGTGGCCCTGCGGAACGGGGTGATGTTCACAGCCATCGTCTGCCCGTTCTGACCCAGCACACACAGCTGGAACTTCACTGTCTCCCCCTTCTGCAGACAGTCACCTTTGTTTGCCATGCCAACAATTCCAAATGGATAGACCTCTCCTTTCATCTCACCTAGAGGGGAAAGTATGAGACACAACTGAGAGGCCTTTGCCACCTGATTTCAGATTTCCAATATTACAAGTGCTGCTTTTACAGTCAGCTGAGCAGAGTGGATATTGTTTCTAGGGTGAATAAATTCTTCAGCAACTCTGTTTAGAGTGCATTCAACTTGTGCACTTGTGAAAGGAACACTCAATTAAAAGGAACCAATCTTACCATCTTCCATGACTTCAATCATGCCCTGGTACTCCGTCTGTGTGGGATCTACACTCCTCAAGGGACGAATTACTTTACCAGAGTAAACAGTTGGATCAGCTTCTTCAGTGATACCATTCACTGAAAAGAGTAGAAGAATATGATGTTTTAATCACAGTTTATTTTAAAACTGATTTAAATAAGTGATTCAGACTGATCAGGAGTCAACATTTAGCACTACATGACAGCAAAACAAAATTACACAGACATTTCATACACAGAAGTAGAAAAATTTACTTTAAGAAACTTAAAGTCATGAAGCTTGAAAAGCAAATTAAAGTGTTTCACTTTTCTTCCACTTCATTCCCTACTCATTTGAATCATCTAGTAATTCTGAAGTATGCATTCCCTCCACCCCCAAGTCCTTAACATCCTTCCCCATCTGCCCTCCTCCTGCAACCTTTCCCCTGTGAGGCACAGCACAATTAGTGCAGGTACTGAACTGGCCAATTCTGGCACTCAGCCTCTCCTTATAACCCCAGCAAGGAGGGCAGAGGACACTAAAGGTGCACAGAATTGCTACTGAGCACAGAACAGTGGGCTTGTGCTTGTCTGTTCTCTGCAGCTTTCAGGAAACCAATGACCACTCCACACTGAGCACCTTCCTGCTCTCAGCTCCAACTGTAAATGGATTACAAACAAACTTTACCCCTCAGCACATGCCAAGAGCCCGGCAGGCAGAAAACACCAGGTACAGCCTTACCTGCATGTGTTTTGTTCACCTTCTCTGCACTAACTTTGTTTCCTTTGCCTTTTGACAAGCTGTATTCCACAGTGTCTCCAAGTTCCAGGCTATCAATATCACCACAATATTCACTACAGGAGCAGAATAATAAACAGTTTTCCTTTATTTGCATGACAATAGTGATGCTCACCCAACCTCCACTTCAGTTACCAGAAATTACTTAAATCCCTCAGCATTGCACAAGAAATCCTCATTCAGGAAAGTGAAACATTTCAAATACACAACACAACTGCATTTCTTGGCCTGGGATTCAGAGGCACAGAACACCAGGACTGCTGACTAACAGAAAAGCCTGAACCAGTCCAACAGAAATGATAAATGAAACTGCAGATATCTAAGCATATATAAATACATATATATTCTGTGTGTAAGTGCAAATGGGTTTAACACTAAACCCAACAAAACTCCACACCCTCCCACTCCCCCCCAAACAGACACAATCAAATAATAAAACTGTCACTCACCTGTAGTGGAAGAAGATCTCCTTATCATGATTGGCTGTTTCAATGAACCCAAAGTTATCTTTCAGGGCTGCCACGTATCCCAAGAGCCTCTTAGAGCTGTAGTTACGTCCCAGCATCCTGACAGAAACAGCCGTCTGCAGCCCGGTCCTCTTCACTTCACACACACAGAACTCAACCTGGGTGAGAGATGGCAATCAGTCCCAGACAGAAAAATGCAAAGGAAACCATGATACCAATGAAAAAAAAAACCCCAAACTCATTTTGAAGCTGTGTAGCTCTGCAGCTGTACCATGGCCCTCCAGGAATTCATTTTCTAGTCACTACTTTCAATGTCAGTCATTGACATTTCTACATTCCAGGGAGCAGCACCACACCTGGGATACCTCCAAGGCAAGCCAGCCTCCAGCACCCAGTTTTTCACCCCTTAAACAAGAGAACCTTTCTGTCCATGGGGATCACCTCCTTCCCCTACACTGCTCACCACAGGAAGTGCCTCAGCTCACTCCTTGTTTCAGTTTTTAGAAACAATAACCAGTAACTAGAAGGGCTCCTGACAGTTTTGCTGCCCTTCCCAGTCTCCAAGCTCTTTCCCTTTGCACTGTCTCTCAGGCTAATATGCTCAGGAGAGAATATTCTTCCTCTTCAACATCCATCTTAGTCTCTATACTAACTAATTTGCTCCTGACAAGCAGTGCTCACTTAGTGATAAAAATTCTTTGTTCAAAAAGCAAATTTATGCAGCAAAACAGTATTTTCATTTATATACCATCAGGTTTGAGGGTATTTTTTTACTTATTTAGAAGATAAACCCATTTAAACACAACATTCCAGGTGACTTTACACAGATGTCTTGTCTTCCATTTGTTCCAAGTAAAGGCAAAGAGGAGCTCTCACCCCACAATGACCAGAATAGTATTTCCCAATAGTACACTTAATTCTCTTGCCTTATCTCCTATCTGGGGATTAGTAGATCCTTCCACATCCTTGGCCTGGTAAGGAATGGTCAGTTTTACTCCACAGTCATCATACACAATTATTCCATCCTCAGCTTCCTGAAAACAAGAGGTCAGAATTCAGCAATCAGTGGCTCTTTATGAACAGTTTCCTACACTCAGTTCAAGCACTGCTCACTGGAGTCTCAGTGATTTTAAAATAACTGCTCAAAAACACAACCAAACTGGGAAAGGAGCTTTAAATTATGCCAGACAGTATTTTAATAGGCAATCAAGTATGGCCAGCAGTTCCAGGAAGCATTTATGGGAACTTCTAAGTATTCTGGCATTGTTTAAAACAGCATTAACAAAACAGTAAGATGTTCTCCCCATGAAACTTAATCTTAAATAATTCTACCTAGAATCTTATGTAGTGGGAGGTAGAAAGAAACTCCCCATCAAGTTCTTGGAATTTATCTTCAACAACATGATCATTAATGGTTATTAAATATATTTTTATTATTTTGTTCAGAGGACTTAAGTTTACCCTGACTGCTCTCATCACTGCAGTTAAAATCTATACAGAATAAACAGTGCTTCAAACCCAGCTGAGTTAGAGATTTAAGGAAGCAGCCTCAGTCTGCAATGACAGGAATGCAGAACAGATTCACAAGCAGAAGAGCAGCATTACCTTCTCTTTGCCTTTATTTGGGCTAGTGGCTTTGGCTGGAGTGGCTTCTTTGTCTATAGTGCCCACAAAGCGATGCTCTGACTGGGTGTGGAAGGAAACTGTGCCCTTGGGAAGCTTTTTAATCCTGATGGCATGGTTCCTTTGGGCAGACAGCATATCCTGCAACAGAAATCCACCACATTAACAGACTATGTATCATTTCATTAAATGCTGATAATTGGCAGGAGTATTAATGCCACTTACAGGAACAACGGTGAACTCCACTTCGTCAGAAATATGGAGCTGATTCCCATCCATGATCTCACTGAAGTGGAAGAACATCCGAGCATCCCTGTCCACACACTTAATGAAGCCAAAGCCATCCCTCATTGCTGCAATCACACCCTGCAACAGCCAAACCAACAATTAGTTTTATCACTGGTATATGCCCAAATCCTGGGAGAACACTTGGTTTAAGCCATGTCCTTGCTTGAAAACCCTGTTGCTCACAGCCCTGGTCAACCTGAAATGTAGGCAAATTCTTCCCACCTCATTTCTGAAGTTATGAAGAGTGGAGAATATTAATTTAGGCCACTAACAAGAACTGAAGTTAAAGAACCTGCCAGTACCACCACAGAGAGAACACAACAGGACAGCTCTACAAACACTCTGTCATCCATAGGAGTACATACAATGGACAAACACACTCTAAACATTCAACTACCTACAAAACCAGGAAAGAACATCAGTGCTCAGATGGAAGTTTGAGAGAAAAAATAACAGTCACAAAGGAATTACAAAGCTGTTAAACAAGACTCCCATACCCGTGGGTGTGTGTTATGGGAACACACTCCCATGTGACACAGGAGTTTAGTGGCCTTCCTGATAACCACTAGAAAGGGAATGCTGAGAGACAAACAGAATATACTGTTAAACCCAAACCCTAACACCAGATCCTGTCAGAATTTAGGTAGAATTCATTAACATATTCCCTTTAACCCAGTTATTACAGAGTTTAGCAAGTCTCAGGACAAGCAGAGAGGATTTGAATGACAGTGCAAAGGTACTTTCCCCTTTAGAACATTCTTCTCTTAAACTGCTTTCACAAACTTCAGCAAGCCAGACAACCCTTCTAGAAGCTGCCAACACTTGTCACCCCAATGACAGCTCAACTCAGGCAGGTAGATGTACATAGCCAGAGTAGAAATACAAGAAATCTACAGGAGAGAAACCCAAAATCTCTAAGTCAAAACTGAGATTTTTAAAGCCAACGGTCCCTAATTCACAGCACACTGATGTGACAAAACTGTAACTGAACTCCCAACTGCAAAGGAAGGCAAAGTCACAGTCTAGCTGTAACAGAACCAACATTCCAAGTCACAGGAATGAAAGATATTCTGTAATACTCATTAGAACATTCATCTTAGTCCCTGTAATCCACAAAGAGTTTCTTGTATTGAGAGAACTCTGCTCTCTACCATCCTTCTGCTTGACCCTCACACAGAAATTGGCCAAACAACTTGAAATCCAAAAGCTGCTCACTGTCCTTCCTCCAATTATTTACAGTTTTTACTACCTGAACCAGGGTAGCCCCAGGGTCTTCCAGTTTTCCTAAGGAACATGAGTAGTTACCTACTTAGACTGAAGTATGTCAGTTTTAAACTATCAGTTCAAGACTACATTACTTCTGTCTGCTATAAAGAGCCAGCAATCTCCTCCAAGAGGGCCAGTTAAGGTGCAATTTCTTATTGTAATTTCATTTAAATGTTAAAAAATAGTTAAGATTTTATTCTTTTAAGGCAAAGATGCAGAGCATTAATTCTGAATTTTCTACTTTGCTTGCACTGCAGATCTGAGAGCTGGATTTCAGAGCAGGCAATGGCAGACAGGAGTGATTTTTACATCTATTGTAGAATGAATGTTTTACTTTAAAACACTTCATATTTTACTTTTATTTTCCCTCAAGAATCAGAAATGTTTCGAGATGGATACTTGCCATTTCTCTGGTTTCATTAGTAAACTGGAAGGTGTTGGGGAGAACCTCAATGTTGGTGGCTCGTTCCAGCTTGTCGCGCCTGTCCGTGGAAATGTTGAACCGCACGTGGTCACTCTCCAGCAAGGTCACCTTGGATTTTGTGTCCTTGTCTCCAAAGGGAAGCTCTTTAGGAATCACAAAGTCCACTTTGATACGGCCAGGTAATGGATCACTCTGGGACAGAAAACCCAGGGAAAGGTGAGTTCACTGCAAGGCTCAGCACAGCTGCAAACAGCACAAGGGTTCCTGCCAAATCCTGCTGCGCTCAGGCCCTGCTCCACTTCCACCACTCCTCATCTGGAACTTGCCCAGTGCAAGGTGATTTTTGGAGCTGTTGGTTGGCTTGAAGGTTTTTTTAAGCCCCAGTCGTGTCCTGCTAAAGGTTTTCTCTCAATTTCAGGAATGAAGTTTATAACCAACTCACAACACTTTTAAAAGGCAGGTTCTTTCTTATTAAATCTTCAAAACACCCCAACCTTCCCACACCAACAGAAACTCACCTAAAACCTTAAGGACGTGCTCATGAATACTCCTCTAAGTCAAACATTACAGCCCAAAAGCCTCATTAACTGTTAATGCTCACAAGAATCCACAGATCTGGCTTATCCCAGCAAATATTCTTCCCCTTTTCCCAACTCTTTTGCTTTAAGGATATGTTCTAACCCCAGGATAGGGTTTTACAGCAAGTATTTGAAACATTAAAGAAAACACACACTCTGTAATGTACTACTACACTAACTCTTCCTCTTCGGATTGAAAATTTTTAAAAAGAGTAAATCTTTACTCTGACATGATGCTCCTGCAGCAAACAGGTACCGGGAAATGGGAACAACCCTTTCACTGGAATTCAATACAATCAAAACAGCATTGCTAAAATGTAAGTAACTACTGAAATTCACCTGGTTTTTGCTGGGTACTTTTGGAATTACTTTGGTTACAGTTCCTTCAAAATGTTCAATGCTGATATCTTCAAAAATGACCGTTCCTTGAGGCAGCAGTCTAACATCTGTTGCAACTTCTTTACCCTAAGAGCACAAAATCAATCAAACACCCAAAGAGAAGAGAGAAAGTAACAGGCATTTCCCAGTGAACCTCCTCCCCCCTTTTTTAAAGCTGGGAAAGCAGAGAGCTGGGCAGTTATGCCCTAGGACCTTGGCTTCCGTTTTACTGGATTTCGTCTTACATTTCTGTCTTTGATTGTAAACTCCACATCATCACCAGGCTGTAAGGTTTCTAGGTCACCTTTAAATTCACTATAGTGAAAGAATATCTCCTTCACGACATCACCTCTCTCAATAAATCCAAAGGCTTCCTGTGAATAGAAAAAAAAGTGTTAAATTGTCCATTATCAGAATATACCAATAAATTACTTAACAGGTTCTGTTGAACACAAAACAGACTCTGAATCCCAGTACAGCACTTACAAGTGTACACAGCTGACTGCCACAAGAAATATATAAACAGAAATAAACAAACTTCCATTGTTAAGAACAGTATTAATACCAAAGATGAGATGTTTAAACCATTTCACACAATTGACACCCACAGCTCAAGCTCTTAACTTAAATATTACTTTGAACAGTGCTTTGCAAAACAACATTTCATTTTCAAATGAAACTTAAAATCACTTACTTTCATGGCACAGACTACTCCTTGACAGCGGGCTTGTTTCTTTTTTAATAGCATAATGTTACGAGCACTTACAGCACCAGTACTAGAGAAAAAAAAACAAACAGAGCCAACTGTAAACTCAAAACTACATAAAAATTAAGATTACATTTCATGTAATTTTGGATAATAATATTCTTGGAATAGGTATAAATTCTGCCCAACTACTGAAACAAAATATGAAGCCAAAAAAGCAATACCAACTTACTGTTTATTTGTATCAATTATAAAGTTTATTTTATCTCCTGTTTCCAGCTGTACATTTCCTTCAACATCCTCTGGGGTGTAAGTCAGGTAAAATACTTCCTGTAAATTAACATCAATTAAAGTTACTCTATTTGCAGAATAGTTGTTTCAAAGAAAGATTAACACAATTTTAATAACAATATCTGCTTAATTTAGTGAGAAAATCAATAATAATAAACATGGCATGCAAAACATTCTGTTTCCATCGTGCTGTTTTGGTGAGTCTGTAACAAGCAGCTTAAGTTGAAAGGTTTTGTACATGGCCTTCTTTAAAGGCCAATTTCTAAACTTCGGAAGTTCAAGATAAGGATACAGGAACTTCATCAAGTTTAAAAGAGAACAACTATTTGGCTCTAGGAAGTTCTCCACAGATATAAGCAAGCAAACTGTCTAAATAACATTATTTTTCATACAAATTACCAAAGCATGCTTTTTTCTTTTTTTTTTTTGCCAGAAACTGCACAATTCAGTGCAATGTCAATTGTCTACATTAAACTGATTTTTTTTGTTGTTTTTTTTTTTTTTCTCATAGACCACCGTGATGGATCAGTGAAGAGTTCAAGTAAAATACGCAAGCTTTACCCCATTACGTTCGTAGCAAACACTCCCTGTTGGACTTTGACCCGGGGCAGCTGGAGATTTACTCTCTAAATTGTGAGGAACAGCACACACAACCTACCAGTCAAAAAAAAAAAAAATCCATTGCTAGTCATTTCAGGAGTGGCATTGGTGAATACAAAATGAATCTCAGTATCCTCTACTACATACTCAGCAGGGAATGCCACACTGCAACTTTTCAAGCTCACAGAACACCTCTTAACTCTAAGAAGTGTTTGGAGCCAAGTAAGAGCTCAAATTGAACCTCAGAATTTTTACCAAAACACACTGAAATGTACTTCAGTGTACTGTACTGCAGGTAGTTAATATCCATTCTAAATGAACCCAGTTTTCTGTACTGGAGCAAAGGAAATGATGCAGGTATAGAAAATAGGCACTAACTTGTCCATTTATTCGTTCTTCAGGTAATATTTCTGGCTTTATCTTCACCAATTTAATAGCAATGGGTTTTCCAGTTCGGCGATCAGAAGACACTTCAAACTCAACATCGTCTGCAAGGCAGTCAAACAGTGCAATGCTGTCAGAGTTCTGTTTGGCATTACAGAGTAATACAGGGTATTTTTACAAAAATCACTAATTGCTGTGTTTAATTCACTGCTTGTAGTCAAACACAATCAAGTATAACTTGGGTGCTTTTGTTACCAAGGAAGGACACATGATTAGGAAATATTTTCTGGTTATTCTACTTATTATCTACAGTTGCTAATCAACTATCCTGGTGTAATTCCACAGTAATTCCCTCCCCCTGCCTTGCTTGCTGGACACCAGACTCCACGTTGAAGTTCAGACAACACAACAAAGGCCATAAAACAGTTTAGGAACTTCACTCTCACGGTAATTATAAGCATGAAGTTGCAGACTCCTCATGCTGAAAAACATTTGGCCATCCTCAAACTAATTCTAATCAAAGAAACAGGGAGTACAAGAGATGAATTCTCCCACAGTCCAAGTATTTGCCTCCATCTCAGCTACACAAATCTGACCCAACACTGCACCTTTTCCTTTTCCACAACTTTTTGTACCGTAAGCTGCAGTAAGTGCTGGGAAGGGCTCCCACCAGGAGCAGAGGATTATTCACTGGCAGTTTAGCCTCAGAAGCAGCAGACAGTTATTTTATGTCAAGTGACTGATGCCTGGAGAGGCTGCCTAGAACAGAGGCTAGACAGAGTTAAAGGGTAACAGTAGGTACTTACTGAAAAGCCTTCACAGGAGAGCACAGGAGTCTTGCAAAGACTACACCCAAGATGGACAACTGACAAGGTGTTTTTTGACAAATATAAGTTTGGACTACTTGCATATCAGAGGTTAATTGTCCAATTACAGCTTTGGGTAATGAAGTCACATTCCCCCAGTTTGCTCCCCCTAATTCACTTTTTGTTTACATTTTTCAGGGTGTGAGACAGTCAAGTGTCCTTGAGCTCCAGGCCTAGAGAGAAACTGTTTTGTCTGAACAAAACAGCAGCTGACAGGCTACGGAGCTCTAGAGATCTGACAAACAGAAAGCTACAACTGAAGGCCTCATGGCAGAGTTGTGCCAGTCCCACAGCTCAGGTACCTCCTACTTTGAGCTCCTGCAGGTAAATTCACTTTTTGTTTGGCCTAGAGAGAAACTGTTTTGTCTGAACAAAACAGCAGCTGACAGGCTACGGAGCTTTAGAGATCTGACAAACAGTAAGCTAGAACTGAAGGCCTCATGGCAGAGTTGTGCCAGTCCCACAGCTCAGGTACCTCCTACTTTGAGCTCCTGCAGGTTGCCGTTGTACTGGGAGCAGTGGAAGAAGAGCCGCGCCTGCCGCTCCGAGCACTGGATGAAGCCGTACGAGGTCAGCAGCTTCTCGATGACCCCGGTCTCGCGCAGCGCTGCCGAAGTACCATTGGGGTACCCGTTGTGTCCATTGTTGTGGAGCAGGTTTGGATCAAAGCTCATCTGGGACACACAAGGCACAGGCAAAGAATAAAATATCAGTCTGCTTCCTGCACAACCCCGCAACACAGCTTGTGCAATAACTGATGTATTCCTAAAATGTGTTTTAAGCTTTACTTTGTTCTTAAAAGAGAGTAAAACCACCAAAAGAGTCCAGCTTTCTCAACACAGTAATCCTTAAAATTTACACAGGCAGCATATTTATAAAACAAGCCAGAACTGTAACGCCAAAACAAAGCTTGCTTAGAACAAAACAGACTTCTGGCATTTTTCAAGTATTACACCTCAAAGTACTCCCACATTCCCTGTTTCACACCAGACTCTGAAAATATCTGAAGTATCTGCTCTTCCAAATTAAACAGGTGATTAGGAAAATGCAACAGTTCTGAATCAACACAATTAGACTCAAATCCCTGCATAGTTTCTCCCTAGTTCATGTGTTCAGTCTTTCATACTAAAAAATGCTATTAAGTAATTAAACAGTTTTGCACAGTTATGGAACGAATACACTAGCATTCCTGTGGCATAGAGGCTCAAGTGCTAGAAAGACACAGAAAATCTGAAAATATCATTATACTAAAGGTGTAATGAACTGCTATATTAACTGACATCTATTAAAACATTTTCTTTTATGGGGTGTTTTTTCTTTTCAAGTCACAGATCAACCTTGAAACCTTACCAACTCATTGGCTTTTTGATGTACCAGTCTCATTTTTAAAGCAGAGCACTTGGACTTACAGGTTAGCAATTAAATCAGATTAAATGTGTTACACCTCACTAAACACTGCAATTCAAGAGAGGCAACTAAAGCAACCCTCCTCCCTCCAGTCAATATGCATCTTAAAATACACAGAATTACTTGTTATTTTCCAAAGTATTTAATCTGGAAACAGAGTGAGACCATATCTGTTCTCTGTTTTCTTGCTGCAACAAGCAGAGAGATTAAAAATTGCTCAGCAATGTGTTTAGTGGAGATAAAAGACACCTGAGCAACTTGGAAAAGGGTCATGTTTCTCACTCTACCACAGCCAGTGAGTTACTCAATGTATTAGAAGGTACAGCATTCTTATTCCACTGTTTGGAAATCAGTTTTAAAATTATTAAAGAGCACCAAAAAACACCTGCTGTGAAGTTCTTGGCCAGAAATCTTTGGTCTTTGGGATTGACATTAAAAAAATAAATTGGAAACAAGAACACAAAGTAAGAATTTTGGCCTCCAAGAGAAGGAGGTCCTCTCCTCCTCTTCTGGTTCAGATCCACGTGGGGTAGATGAAGAAAACCACAAGTAACAGAAGGTGGGGGAGTGATGTGAGGGGACAAAAGGACCCCAGGACACTGTGCCATGGTGTCCATCCCACAGCACTGGAAAGCACTTCCACACTACAGTGCTGCCACCCAAGGATCTTTAGGATTCCAGTGAACTGCTAAATCTGCTCTGACACAATTTCTGTAACATGCACTGCTTGTTTCCTTGCTCTACATCTCACTTTTCTTTCCATTAAAAATTGGTAATAATCTCCTAATTTTAATCAATGCTGCCTTTATTTTTACCCTACCAACCTCAGTAAGTGGCATAAACCAATACCCTTAACGTGTTCAAGTCATGAAATACTGATGTGCCAGAAAACAATGAATCAGAAACATGACCCCAGCAGAGACACACACAGAACTCCAGCCCATCCTTCTGCTCCTCAAAGGCCTCTTGCCAACAAAGGCAGCCACGGCTTTGTCCAGCTGAGTCCTGGAGACCTCCAAGGACAGAGGCTCCACCACCTTTCTGGGGTAACTTGCCCCAGCAAAGATCTTCTTCCCCTCCTGTCCAGCCTAAACTGCTCAAAGAACAAAAGCCACAGCAGTCACATCTCTTTTTATGCACTGGATTGTGTTTAAAGGACACATTTTCTCTGAGTATCCAACAAAAACACTGGAGAAAGCTGCTAAGTTTTACTGAGTACTTCCTGTCAGTATCGTTCCAAGATATGAACCCTCATCTTTTGAGGAAGGCAACCCCAGGACTTTCCACACAAGCAAATGTCCTTGTGGGAACACAACAGCTGAAGTGTTTTAAGCTACCCTAGAGTTTGAAATACTTCTCAAAAATAAACTGGTCCTGCAAGTAGGGTGGCTGGGGGAAGGGAAAATGATATGTTATTATACCTTCTCCCAGGAGAATTACAGGCCAGAGCATTAACCCATTCTGGAAGCTGGAATGAGCCTGCCAAAGGCTTCTGTGAGTCACCAAATGGCCACTTCATCTCTGATACAAAGGAAGCAACAAAGAGACACCATGCCTCAAACATGAACCAAAGGTACACCAGAGAGAGGAAATGACAAAAATCTGGCTTAAAATTTAGCTCAGAATAGCCTCTCTTAGGGTTAGAAAGCCACAGGGCTTCATCTCCTGCTCAGACCACCACTGCATGACATCATTTGAACAGTCCAAGTTTAAAGGAGCATAAGCAGCACAGCACAAAGAACTCCTCACCAGTTCTCTAAAGCCTGACAACTTCAGTTCAAACAGAGATTCCTCAGGTGGCACTAAAATTTGCTGTACAAAGATACTATAAAGTATCAGCAGATTTCCAGATAACTGCCAAATTCCTTGATCTTATAACAGGAATATGAACTATTAACCCCACTAACTGCAACACTCAGAGGAAGAAAAAAATACCTGTGCTGTATGATTAAAAGACTAAAGAGAAGTTATTTGAGAAAAGGGACTGGAACCACAAACTTACTGTTACTAAAAAAGAGAAACGCCAATAATCAGCTCTTGAGGGTTTTAAGTATTGTTAAATAAAACCATACTGCAGGTACTGTGAATTCACCATACTACTACTGAATGAATATAGCAGCAAAGTCCTGGAATTACTGAATGGTCTGGGCTGAAAGGGGCCTTAAAGCATATCAATCCCACCCCTGCCATGGACATTTGGCTTCCACACTTCCACCACTTCCACCATCCCAGGTGGCTCCAAGCCCTGTCTGACCTCGCCTTGGACATTTCCAGGGATGGGACAGCCACAGCTTCTCTGCGTACCCTGGGCCAAGGCCTCAGTATTAAATGCATTTGTTACCAAGAACTATAAAAAAAAACTAACCAAACCCACCCCTTTTGTTAAAAACTTAGTAAGAACCAAGTTTAAAAATACACATATAACTCTTTCTCCACCACGTGCACCAACCTCGCAGTGATATTCAAATATTGCACTTTCAGTAGTATTTGCCGATTCTTCTGTTTCAGCACAAGTTTCTAAGGATGAAGACTGCTATTATTTTAAAAAAGGGAACAAAAGGAAGAGAGACAAAAAGAGAAAGAAAAAGATAGCAAAAGAAGGTGATCTATCAAGCTCTAGAGAATACAAGTGCTGCTGCCCTGGGCAGTTTCACTACAGCACTGGAGAAAACAAAGACTACTATAGCAGCGTCGGGACGTGCTCTTTTGAAGCTGTTGAGTAGGCACAAACTTCTTGTTTCAGATCAAGCCTTGTATCTTCTTCAGTGTAAGTTGCCTCTTCTTTGGTCTTCAGTTGTTACAATGTGGTATTCTTAGATTCTTTTCCTGATCTGAACTTGAAGCAGCAGTTTCAGGTGGTAAATTCTGTTCTGTTCCACTTCATACTGGAGAAAGGAGAAAGACACACACACTAAGTATCACTGCGAAGGAAATTCTCATCAAATCACAGAATGGATTTGTTTGCAAGGGACCTTAAAGACCATCCAGTTCCAAACCCCCTTATACATCCATTCAAGGTCTTACTAATAACAGGTGCATTTCCTCTGCCTTAATACAGAAGGTTTAGTCCATGGTAGGAAAAGCTGTTTTACAGACATATTTGGCATTGTCATTTCCAGTTTTGTTTCCCAAAAGACTGGCAGAGATCAAGCTAGTGAGATGGTATTTGCAATTCTGAACTCTTCAGACACACTTAGGCATCTCAGGGAAGGTCCCAGTGTGCACCATTAAAATGGCAACTTCACTTTGATCATTAGTATTGGACCCATTGGCAGGCCTTAGTCCCCCTATCAATAACTTTGTATTAATCCTTAGTAATTAAATTATATCGTAATTTATAGAAGTGCTTGCACAGATCCTCAGAAGAGGAACAGAATGTATATATACATGGGAATTAAAATTTCCTGATTATTTCTGTTCCAAAGGTTAAGGACCAGGAATACCTGAAGCACATTTAGAATTGTATAAAAATTAACAAACTACGCAATTATGTGTACAGACACTGCATGCAAAATAGTGCAGAGCTGTCCTCTGGACTTCTGAAGTAGTTTTTTGTAAAATGTTGATTACATGTGATGATATTTGTGTAGTTAACACCAGGCAGAAGCCTTTCTGCATCAGTAACTAGTTAGCAATTAATTCCCTCCTGAAGTTTTCCAGTGCCACTCTGACTTTCCATGAGACATGTAATTTCAACAAATTGCCACTTACTACACAAAACAAAACCTTACAGAAATAGAAACCTTCCTTGAGAAGAAATCAAGTTTTGAGATTGTTGCTTACTCAGTAGATAGGAAAAAAAGGGAGGGTATTTTTGTGGACAAAAGCGAGTGAGAAGCAGCACAGCCTTGACCCTACAGACCCACTGGCAGGTGCTGCAGTGATCTAAGGGTGTGAAGGACTGGAGCACAGCTCTTCCCCAAATCATTCCACAAGTCTCACACCAAAAGATAAAAAATACAGACAAAGCCTATTTCTCCAGTTAGCAGGAAAGTGAATTTCACAACTTATACTGAGCTTTGAATTTCCTCTGGTGATTTGAAAGAGTCAATTTAAGTGAATGAAGCCTGAATGCAAAGACACTTCAAAATCTCACCCTCAGCCCAGAGAAAATGCTGAGTGAAGGCAGGTATTGCAAGAATCCCAAATGTGCAAACTCATCACCAACTTTACAGAAGTTTGTATTTCAGTGATCTCCCCCACCTGAAGCATCTCCTTCAGCCACCACTGAGAACTTCCAGCTGAAATGAGCTTTCCTGCCAGACCATTACTCACATGTGAAACAGATTAAATATACTGGGTGAGGGCTGTTCAAACCTAGCAAGAAAGATTTACACTGAAAGATTCAATTATAAAATATTACAAATCAGAAGACCAAAGCTATTGCAAAGATAATAGTATCACTGTTTTCCCCTCACCTCAGCATTACACTGGGGCAACTGTTACCACAATCTCTCTCAGTGTTATTTTGGGGCAGCATTTCAGCTCTCAGATGAGCACACTGCATCCCAGGAAGTGCACAGACACACTTAGAATCTTCTCACGTACTCTTCTCTCGTTTAATTAGACTGATATTATTAGAGCTCTCCTAGAGATGTAACTCGTATCATATTACGTTTATCATTTTTCTGGCCCTAAAATATATCCCATTTTCATTTAATGATCAAAACACCTCATCTCATCAGATAAAACTAAAGTTAATTTTATCAGTCATGGAGTAACAGCATAAACCTTTCCATTAAAACCCAGCCTGATTTGATAACAAGACGGGTTTACTATACTTAAGTTATTAAAAAAAACCCCAACAACTTATCAAGCAAGCATAACTCAAGCAAAAAGAAATCTCACTGTGCTCATCTGCCTCAAATTCTTTACTTTTTAATTCAGCTACTATAAATACTCCTGGTAAACACCCTGAGCAGCTGCCCAGCCCCCAAGTCTCACTGCCTCCCGCATTTGTGTATTTACAACTGAAACTTTTAATGCAAAGACAGTGAAGAGTTGGGCCCTGCTCTTGAGGTCTTTCATGTGCAGATCCTGCTAAATAGCAGCAGGTCACATGAAGCTGCTCACAGCCAGAAAGCACCTACAGAGCCCCACATGGAACCTGCCCGATGACAGCATTGTTCTGCTTCCCATTTTCTTTACAAAAAGAGACAACTGCAAGGACCTGCATTCTGTGGATCAGAGCACGTGCTTCCAGAAACAGCCCTCTATGACGTGACCAAGATGCAATTTAGTAACGATAAAACTTCTTCTTTACAGTGTGCACACACAGCACAGATCCGTGGAGATCAGGCTCCTCCATCTCTTTTCAGACTGGAGAGCAGCACTGAACACCGGCTCTTGGGCACCCCAGCAAGTACGTGACAGCTACGAGACCAGCCACAACCAGAGCACTGAAGTGCTTTTCATGTCAGGAAAAAATACACTCATGGGGGAAAAAAGAATGAAGGAACTGCCAAGGACATCTATAAAGAATGTACGGAGAAAAAAACCAAAAGAGTCGCTGAAACAGAAAACCGGATTTTTTAAGGATTGCGTGGTGCGGGAACGAGCCCCGCGCCCGGTATCGGTGCGGACAGCAGAGAACCGGCCCCGGACCGCCGGAGCCGCCCAGGCCCGGTCCCTCC
>JAHLSL010000083.1:2468063-2487402 GCA_025920805.1 Petroica traversi | reverse complement strand
CGGGCTGTTTGCGGAGGGCTGGCGGCCCTGACCCCGGGTCCCGCTTATCTCCGCCGCTGCTCCCTCCCAGCGGGATCAATCCCGGCTGCGATCCGCGGGGCTCCTGTCTTATCTGATCCTGCTGTTTGTGCCTTCCAACAGTAAACATCCGCCACTCAAAATAACAAGCTGTGCAATGCTGACTCGCTGCTTTGATTCTTATTTGCTAACTGAAGCTACTGTTGGTGATCCGGGGTGTCCTTGAAGCTTTGTGCCACAAAGCTTTGTTCAATAGCACAGACTTCATTAACGATGTTTTCAACAATAATATTTTAGCAGGACTCCCTTTATTTGAATCATCTTTCGAGTTTAAATCCCCATTCACACAGACTCATGAGAAAACTCCAGGATGCTTTATCAGATGAAGGTTCTTTATGATCCCAGAGATAATCAAGCCTGGTGCAGAAGTGCTGAATGAGATAATTTTATAAAAGCAACAATCTCAAAACATGCACACAATGCAAAAGAGAACAGGGTAAGCAGCTGCAGTTGGAACATTTCATCAGAATCAGGTTAATTAGTAAAGTATGAGAGCTATTCTGCAAATTCGGGAAATGTAATCCTTCTACTAGTGCGGAAATAAATGTCCAAACCATGCTTATAGTACATTTCACTTAGTGCTCTTTCCCTATTTTTCATTTCATTAGAGAACAGAAAGTTAAGATAGTTTATCAGAATTCCTTTTTCATAATGGGCAAGTCATGAACACTTGGAAAACTGATAAATATTGCTGTGTGGACCATCCTGGTTTGGTAGATTGCCTCAAAATGGACACAGCATCCCTAAGCCACAGGCAGGGCTGGTTTCCCCTGTCCCTCTCTCACATCCTCACATGACCCCCGTGTGCAGTTCAGCACCTGCTGCTGCCTCCCTCTGCTCCACCCCTGCTCCCTGCCTGTCCCCAGAGCCTCTCCCAGAACATCCACAGAGCCTTGGGCTGGCTCACAGAGCAGGCCTGACACAGAGCCATGGAGTGAGCTCTCTGTGCCAGGGCCATCTTCCCCTTTTTCACCTTATCCAGCACAGTGAAATCAAACTTGCAGTTCCTGAGGTTCCACTGGATTCAGGCACTCAATGAGCAATTTAGAGATGGGCACTGGGAATTCCAGGTCACATCTGTAGGAAATCAGCTGAAAGAACCCATGGTCTGGGCAGTGTGAGGGGCCATTTCACCCAGGAGCTGCACCAGGTGTGAGTCTGAGCTGCTGGCCTGTTCTTGTGTGTATAATTCTGATTTAACACTCACTCCTCCGTGGTGTCAGGGGTGCCATCCTGGCCTTCCATGCCAATAGGGACAAACAGGGGTAGGCGAGGGCCAGCACTGCTGCACCAGACTGATTTCAGGATCAGCTCATTTCCTCTGTGGCATTCTGGCTCCTAGGAATAAAATTCCAGGATGAGGGAGATGAGAGCCTGTGATACCACTGTCACACTGCACTGCTCCCACTCAGGCTGGGGCTCAGCCCTTCTCCAGCAGATCTCCTGACACAGAATCCATTGTCCAGCTCCAAGGGACAGCAGAGAGGGTTCCTGTGGCGCCAGGGCACAGAGTGGATCCCAGCAGGATAAAGCTTATTGGTTTAAACGCTGGGAATGCTTGTCACCAAAACTTGGAGTGTGTAGCAACAGAGCTTAAACAAATCAACAGATGAGCATTTCTGAGTAGTGGTGCCTTATAATTCCTTTGGCTTATCACATCAATTCTGTGTAAACTAAAGAGAATGTATAAATTTGGCCTCTCAAACTTTTTAGTGTTTAACTTCGATTCGATTAAACACTTATGTGTGTGTACAAAGTGAAAAATGAGGTTACAGGAGGTTAATGCTTTAATGCTTTTAATAACTCTTAACCACATGGCTGTATTTTGTCAAACAGAGGACAGGGTTGTTGTAGCAGGAGAAGTGAAGGCTGGATAGCAGAGTCCTGGAACACTCAGAACAACAACGCTGCTGCCGAGCCCAAACTGCTTCCAGGCCATCTTTGGAAAATCAGAAATAGTATTTCTGTGGTGGCATAAATACATAACTGTTCTGAGTACAGCTGAGGAGGCTCTTGCTAACAGTAGGAAAATCACAAAGAAAAGAATTCTAGATGGACCAAAAGTGAACAAACTTTCTCAGGGGACTGGAGCACCTCGCTTACGGAGACTGGCTGAGAGAGCTGGGGCTGTTCAGCCTGGAGAAGGTTGTGTGGAGACCTCACAGCCTCTTCCAGGTCTGAAGGGGCTACAGGGGAGCTGGAGAGGGACCCCTCATCAGGAACTGGAGGGACAGGCCAAGGGGAAATGGGTTCAAGCTGAAAGAGCGAGAATTCAAGTCATATATATGGAAGGAAGTCCTCCCTGTGAGGCTCTTGAGCCCTGGCACAGGGTGCCCAGAGGAGCTGTGGCTGCCCCTGGATCCCTGGAAGTGTCCAAGGCCAGGCTGGATGGGGCTTGGAGTAATCTGGGATAGTGGAAGGTCCCTGCCCATGGCAGGGGTGGCACTGGATGGGATTTATGAGCCCTTCACACCCAAACCATTCTGGGATGCATGAACAGACTGGTATCAAATGGCAACCTCTGTGGCAGATGGAGTGACATCTCGGTATTGGAGGCAGAGAAAAGAATAAAGGGCAAATTTGTAGGATACTTCTTGGATTTTCAGTAAAATTATATGAATTGTAAGTGTGGTCAGCACAGGTAGAAACATTGTGGCTGTCTGAAAGCACAAGTCTTCCATAGCGCTCCAGCAGGCACCAGCTTTTTAAAAGGGGAATGTGACAACTTTCATTTCTGTTACAAGTCCCTCCTTCAAAACCCAACCATTTCAGCAGCTACAACTGTTTAAAAAGCAAACCAGCCCCCTCACACCACACAACCCAACACTTTCTGACTGTTTGCTTTTAAAATTAAGTGTTAGTATTAAAACAGTTCCCAGTTACTGTCACAATTTCACTGGTATTGCCCTCAACAAAAGTGTAGCACAGAAACTCATGGGCCAGGAGCCCAAAGGACTCCTCCTCTTGCACTTCCCAGCCCATACTTCAAGGTAGATTAACGTGGCACAAAGCAGAGTTGTCCTGTGACAAAAATTATTACCAAGAAACTCAGTCTTATTGTGCATCCTAATTATCCTGCTTTGATAAATCTTGAGGAGTCACCCACTGCACCACAGCACTCACATTTATGAGTCTAATATTCTTTCTACTGTTAAAACAAATGTCCTCAAGATGGAAACCAGGCTGGAAAAGAGGAAAAACATTATCATTGATAAATGGATACATCCAGTTAGTTCAGTCTCTCAGCAGCAAGACTACTGCTGATAAAATGCTGAGCAAGGGATTCATAATAATTATTTTGTAATGCTTAATACAGTGTAAGATCTGCTTTATGGAAATCAGGTCCAGGACTTGGCTTCCCTTTGCTGAACCTACAAAGCACAGTCACTGCAGTGCCTGAAGCTCTGAGTATTCTCTATGAACTACCAACTCTTGAGGTTGTAATCAAACTTAATTGGTAGCTCTGCTTTCTTGCACCTTGTGCCTTGCTGGGGCATTTTTTAAACAAATCTTGATCTTCCGGCCAAGGGGAAGCAGATTTGGCAGAGGAGACTGAAAGGGCGAGTGTCAGGGTAGCCAGGAACTTTGTGAATGTTGAATGGATGAGCTTTTTGTACCTACTCTGCTTTTGGAACTGCAGATGAAGCTTAAGAGAATGAACAGAAGAAACAGTAACATTTTGTGGGCTGTACTGAGATTTTCAGGTGAATTCGAGGCAGTTTGGCTCTTGCACTGAAATTTGACATATTGTTTAGTTCTTCAAGATTTGCCTTACAAGCCTGTAAGAAAATGTAAGGTGAAACTCTCCAATAACTTCATGGTTAAGAAAAAATAAGTCTTAAAAAGATTAAAATTGTTTTGCCTCTCTGGTCTGGTATTTCATCATTTAATCCCATGAAAGCATTGAAGAACTTAAGAACTTCCATCTCCAGAGTTATTTCTCATCCAATTTGATCATGAGGATTTGTCTGGTACATTTGATGCAAAACAAAGAGTATTTCTATTATCTCACACCAATGAACATTTCTCTGCAGTGCTAAATGGGAGCTGTTCACTGTGCAAGGTAACACCAACAGGAAAAATGTTGAAAAAAAACTCAGAAGGCTTTGTCATGTTTCTCATCCAGGACTGAGATGTTCATCCACATCCATGAAGAACAATCCCAAGAGTGTCAGCATTCCTGAACCTTTGGAAGACGGATAAATAATCCAGAAGAGAGGTGGAACAGAAAACTTGCAGTTTTTTCATGAGTTCCTCAATGAATTGGAAAGGAAATCCAAGCTCTCAGAACACAAAATTTTGGCATGGATGTGTCTGCCAGTCTATTTTATGCCTCTGAACCTTTTTGTTTCTCTGACACAAAAATAGGTAAAGATTAAGTTAGATCATTTTTATACATGATCTGTATTGTCAATACTCAGCTTTCTTTAATACTGCTTAGAACAGTTTACCAACAGGAGAGTTAATGAAATAATAATTATTTTAATACAACCTTTAACTCACATAGAACAACAATTACTGTAATTAGCAATTAGCTTTCTGAGGGCTTTAGTCGTTTAGTATTTGACTCTTGCTTTCATCATTTAATGATTTACAGTAATGAGCTGGAACATCAGTATTCTGTACTGAAATGGCCAAAATAGTTGTCCAGGCATCCTTGCCCTCATGTGACAGATCTCAGATGGCTTGGGGAGAAGTTAGCCAAGAGCAATAGACAATGCCATCACTTCTGCTTCAGTTCTACTGAAAAACAACAACAAAGTGATTGCTGTGCCTTGCAGTCAAGGCTCAGTAGCTCTTGGAGGGCCGTTACTTTGCTGAGATTCTGCCCTTTGTTTGAGTTTTGTTTGACAAATGCTTTATAAATGAGCAGAAGAGGTGGTTTATGTTTCATTAATGAGGCTGATAGTGGTTAATTACTGAAGTTACGTAAACAATCCAATACCAGATCAAGCCAAACGGGTCATTTATGTAGAGAAGATCCAGCTGGAGTAGATGCGATTTCCTTTAACTATTCGGATACCAAACCAGTCAGGGATCTGGAATCTCCAGTCCTGATGAACAAAGATTTGTGCTGACCTGGAAAATGGATTCTCTCAGCAGTTACTCCTCCAGGGAAGCTCTTCCTTCATGTCCAGCTCTCCCCCAGACCCACCAGACTCTTGGAGCTGCCCAATGCCCATGGAGATGTGACTGCCCAGAGCTCCCAGTTTGCAGTGGTGGCAGTGAGGCTGCACGAGAGCTGCAGCAGAGCCAGGGCAGGCTGCTGTCACCAGATCTGCTTGTTTTCTGTGGAAAACACGTGTGTCCCTTATTCCTCACTTCAGTGCCACTTCTGGATGTTGGCTCATGGCATGAACTTGTTCAGCTCCTATTTTCAGGCTGTATCTGTGAGTGACACTTTGTTTACTCACTGCTAGTAAAGCAAGCTCCGAGTCTGGGATTATTTCCTTTGCCACTGAAGTGGCTGTGGGCATGTTACTGACCAGAGACTTCAGCAGTGTTTTACAGAATTGATATATGTATAGAAAAATAACAAAAAGCAGAGCTGGAAGAGAGCTTTAAAGTCCTTTACAAAAACTCCTCTTTACAAACCAAAATAACTCAGAGAAAACAATTCTTGAGTTCAATCTGGTTGCCCAAACTGATCTTCAAAACAGCCAGTGGGGAAGATTGTACAAGGAACTTGCTCCAGTGCTATTTTTACCACAGTAATTGCTTTCTCTAGTTTGTAATTTAAATCTCCCTTACTCCTAAATAACCTTTCTGAGTTTTGATTATTTACAGGCATGGAAAAGAGTTTATTTTCCTCTTCCTCGCAGCAGTATTTTAGGTGACTCAAGTGTGCCCTCAAGTCTCCCATTTTCATCATGCTAAGCTTTGAATAGGAACAGTGATTTGTTAAAATAATGTAAATATCTGAATTTACATAAATGTATGTATTTAGCCAGTCATCTGGTCTGAATCACTACACGGTCATGCAAAGCAGTTTTATTACTACAGCGTGGGAGTTAGAGTAATTAACCTTGGGCTAATACTTAATTACTGCAATTCATTTCTACTACAAGTAAGTTTCATATAAAAGTTATTTTATAAATTTATTTATATATTGATTTTAGAAACTGAATTTACCCTGAATCCAGCAGGCTTTAAAAACTGAGTAGAATTGGGATTTGATGCCTTTTAAAAACCTGGGCTTCAGGCTGAAGTTCCCTGGAGTCAACAGTCTCTAAATACTCACATTCTACAGTTAATTGGAATAGCTTATCAGTAAGGTGCCTTCTATCAGAAAAAAAAAAAGCTAAAAATAAAAGTCAGTAGCATTTAAAAGCTAACCACAATATTTCACAAACTTCTGCTTGTTTTTCCAACTTTCATGAGAAAGGCTGGATGAAAAAGCCAATGGGATATTGTGAAAGAGATACTTCTGTGAAAAGAATGTTTGTTTTATAAATTGTAAAACCTTCAGTTTTACTATTGAAGTTTTTTTTTGACAGCTTGGCAAGTTCCTGTATGAGGCTGCTTTTACCAGAAAGACAAGTGCTGACCATAATTAAGCTTTGAACATCATTCTCTCTGCTGCATAATCACTGTGTTCCAGCCCCCCATCACCACACGGGATCAGTGCAGGTCCCTGAAAACTTAGAAAACCCTTAATATGTTCAAATAACATTTATCAGTCAATGCTGTTTGTTCTTGAAAGACTCACCCATTCCACTCCAAAGACAGGTTCCTAAATGGCACATGGAAATAAGCAGCCTTAGGGTTACTCTTCCCTGGAGCCCATGGAATAGAAATATGTCCCTCCTTTGAAGGGTGATGGCAGTTTATCCATTAACACCTACTGTCCCAAAGACTGTTTTAAGTGACTTTGCTGTAAGATACACAACAGGAAATTATATTTTCCTTTTCCAATCTAATTCCATGCAGTATCCAACAGAACCAGTTTTTCCTGAGGTGAATGGAGAACTGATCATACACAGAAGGCAGGTGAGCTCCTCCTGGAGTGAGATTTGCAGCCTGCTGGGATCCCTGGAACAACACAATATTGAACAAGAAAATTCCCTATACAAAAGGTCACTCCTACCTAGGAAACAATGACAACCTCAAATTGCAATATTAATTTATTAGAATTTACTAATATGACTACATTACTACTAATGACTACATCAAATTGCAATATTAATTTATTAGAAGTTACTAATAATGGAAACAGTTGTGGTTTTAAGAATGAAATTGTGCTGGTTTAACAGCGACATGAACTTCAGTTCACTGAAGTTGTCAATGAACTCAGTGTGTGCTGCATCACAGGGGTGTCTGGTTCAGAACACGGAGCACAAGGTAAGTGTTTGGTGTTTGGAGGTCCTGGCCTGATCCAGCCTTTCCAAATTAAATTATTATGTCATGTAAAAATCTCCAAATAACCCTACTGCAATATTTTCCCCTCTTGGGAACTGAGCATTTTCCATCAGCACCCCGACATGTCAACGTGAAGCAATCAAAATGGGAGAATTTTGAATTCTAGCAAGAAAACTTCACGCTGGGCAGGGAGGACTCTGGGAGGCAGTGACGTGAGGGTCCCCATGGCCTGTGTCCCTGATGACCCAGTTGTGCTGTGATTTATGTGGGCTCGCAGCTGCCCTTGCTCCGACCCCAGAGGAGCTGTGTGGGAAGTTGGTGTCTCGGAGCCGCGGCTCTGCCGAGTGTCTGGAGCCCGGGCTGAGCACACGAGCTGATAAATAGGGAAAGGCCCTGCTGGGCTCCAGCTGGAGCCGAGCTGGGACCGGCGCTGCACGGACCCTGCGCCGGGAGAGGAGCTCCCTGGGAGCACCGTGAGTATTTCATTCCCTTCTCTGCATGCTCTGGGCTTACAAATTGCTGCTCAAACCACGCATCAATTTGCCAGGTGAAAATATTCCAGGCGCTGGGCTTTTTTCTCCTTTACCTCCTTTTTTCTTTCTTTTTAAACATCTGGCTAAATGAAAACAGAGAACACGCACTTTTAAATTTGCTATTCTACTGCCAAGGATTTGTTCCAACAGTACTTCATTTGACACACAGAGTGAAGAAAAACAACTTTTAAATTCAATTATTTGTTTCCCTTCCCAAAAGTAGCTGGAAAATTGTGAGTTTCAAAAAACCTCTAACCTCTTTTTTTACAATGTATAAAAATTATGCCTCTGAAATAATTATTAGTGGAGTAACAATTCCAAAGGAAAATTTCAAGATAATTACAATGCAGTCCACCGGTAAAATAAGCCAGTTCCTATTACGGTTATTTTACGGCCAAGAAGGAACACATTTAATAAGAAGAAAAGTGGAATTTCTTTAAAGAGGAGCTTCTTGCCACATTTAAACCAGGAGGAATAGAAAAACCCTTAATAATGCATGTAAGCTGCATACAGGATCAATCAAGGGATCCTACAATTTCCCCTGCAAAATCATTCTTTAATTAAGCACTGATTACTGAACTGCTTGAGTGAGATTGAATAGATCAGCTGGCTTCACACCTACTTGGCACCGATTATGCTCAGTTACTTTTTTTTTCAGTTTTTGGTTTAAAAATTCACAAATTTTTAAAAAAATAAGCTTTGTCTTCCAGCAGCAAGCAAAGTACAGTGATTAAACCCAAACCTGAAATGTGCTCTGAGTTCCACTACGTGGCCATTAATGTGCCCCAAGGTGTGTGCTCAGTAGATGGTGGAGACCTTCAGCTCGAGTTCCTAAAATTCCCTGTAAACAAGAAATTTCCCCATGACTCAACTGTCAAAATATTTACGATAGCAACTAAAGCACTGTCAGTACCGACCTCTGAAAGGGCTCCCTGTGGCCCTGCTCCATGAAGGATGTTTTGGATCCCAATAAATTTGATAAGTGGATGATATGTTGCTTTATGATATGGGGTTCTAGAGCAATAAAAATGATAAACCCCACATCTTTCACCATAAATAGAAATAAATAGATGTACGCTACAGATTCTAGTCTGAATGTGTACATTCTATTTATGGTTCTACTTTACCTTTATCAATCAATGTCTTTTTTTTTTCCTTTAGTGGGTTCCATTTTTGATAAATTGTCAAGTCTTTCAGTTGGGGCTAAGAGCTAAATTTCTGCATGAGATGGATAACCAAGCCCTTGAATCAACACGTTCTGGTTTATACTGAACGTTTGTAGTTCAGAAGATGAGGACTGGCAAAACAAAGCCTATAAAAGCACAACATTTTCAAATGTGCTTAAGCCACCTTGAGTGCAGGTCACCTCTTTCAAAGAACACCACTCCCCCCCACCTGGTCAGGATTTCACAGGTGAAAATGCCCAGTGAAAGAAGGAAAAGCAGGAACAGTGTGTGCTTTACACAGGTGAAATTTTCTGTCAGCTCAGTCTGTGACTGAGGACTGAAGGGTCCCACCCAGAGTATATTACTACTTGGGATTCTACAAAATATACCATTAACAAATTCATCTTTTGTTCCAAATCAATTCCACTTTTTAGGCTAAACACCTTTATGCATCATCTCTGGGAATGTATTTCGATTTTTGCTTCCTTTTAAAGCACTCATGTACAAATGTGGTTATATTGGGAATACATGAAAAAGAGAAAAGGGGCACAAAATGTTTAGTTTTGGGAATGGCACAGCTGCAACTGCCCCAAACATCCAAACCTGTTGCTCCAATCTTATTTCAGCTTTGTCCCAGTAATGTCTTGGACATTACACCTGGGCATGGCTGGTGCCTTCTGTCAGCAGCTTCACCGTGCTGGGAACATGCAGGATTCCCTCGCCTGCTGAAGGGTTCATGAGTCTGGGTGGGCTGGGGAAGTGTCCTGCAGGTCACAGCTCACCCCATGAGGGGTGAGGGGTTTGGGATAGCCACAGAGCCCTGGGGAGAGCAGCTCATGGATCACAGAATCCCAGGGACTGCTGCAGTTTGGAGGAGGCCTCCCTGCTGCTGCCTCAGTCAGCAGGGGTGAGGCAAAGGTTGGAACACACGACTCTCACAGTCACTCATAAATAATCAAAACTTGCCTGGCCTAGGAAATGAAGTTCCTTCCTTAGATATCTTATTCTCTTCCTTTTTTTTTTTTTTCTTTTTTCTCTTTTTGCTTTAAAAAGACGAGTGCTTTATGCAATCAGAAGAACAAGCTTGTTAACACTAAATTCTCAAAAGTCAGAAAATGAAACTCTTAATGTTCATGCATAAGTCTCATTCTTAGACAGTAAAGCATTCCTCAGATAACCATTGGATTTACTATTCACACTGTTCTAACATCCTTTTAATTTAAGATTTCAAAGTGTTAGTCTAAACTGGAAATTTTGTAGTTGCAACTGGTACTGTTATTAGCCACAAAATTAGTAAGAAGGACTGAATCCTTTCTTATACAATATCTAAGCTGAGGAAACTTTGCCTGAGGAAAATCTCCTTCCAAGATTTAGAATGTTTAAGCAATCGACCACCTTACATTTATTACTTTGTACTCCCAATATACTGATTTTATTAGACTGAATAGTTGTAATTTTTTTTAATCTACTATTCAATTATGACTTTTATTTAAATAAACCACTGGAATTCAGAAACACATTTCTTCAGCAAACACATATTTTTGGGAAAAAATGTAGACTTTGCCCAGGCCAAATTGATCTAACTGATAAGACTTCATGATTCAGTGACTCGTTTTGCTCTCAAACAAATATTTACTAGCAGAGATAACAAACCCCCAGCATTCCAGCCTCACTGCATCCTTTCACCTTCTGCTGACAACACGAAGCGAAAGTGGTCAGCCCCAAAGCTCTGTCCAGTCTGGGGGGAAGGGATGTGTTTTTTCCAGTCAGGATTTCAGATTCCATTCATTGTCTCAGCTGCAGCAAGGTACAGGTATAGCACAAACCCCACCCTGGGAGTCCTTTAGGGGAAGTCTTTAGCTTGCTGTAAATTCTGCAGAAAACCCTGGTGCAAAGTAGCAGTTGGATTTGCTGTATTTTCCAAATACTTCCATGCTTTTTTCAGACTTTTGCTGCATTTTCCAATACTTCCATGCCTTTTTCATCTTTTCTATCCTTCTTTTCTGCTCAGGGACAGCCTATGTGGTTCATGGGCAAATTGTCTCTTACAGCCCTTGCTCAGGCTCAGCAAAGGTTTAACTTGTGCCACATTCCAAACATGCAGAGGGACAAGGGGGCAAGGAAAATATTCCTACTTACCCCTCTAATAATTACTCTGTTACCTCTCAATTCTAAGCAATATCAGAGGTTTGCTGTAGGTATGTAAACCCAAACCCAGCTCGTGCCACTGTCCATACACTTTTCTTTTTTCTAAAATTCTTTTAAGAGTTTTTTAGCATACTTTTTCAGAACTTCTCTCTAAATTTGTACTTATAATTCAAATGACTGGAAAATGAACTCCAAGCACAGCAGCTCTTCTCATTGTATCACTGTGAGCTCTCAGTGCACTTTTTTATTGGGAATGTCAGTGAATCCAGCCAGGAGCCCAGGCTACTGGGCTCAAAGACCAAGGGACATGAAAGGCTCTTTAGAGGCAGCACATCCTATAGGAAATCAATATTTTGGTCTTCACTGTATGCTATACACTGTTAAAGGAACACAGGAAGTGTAATTCAGGCAGTGCTTAAGCAAGGCAAATTTGCTTTTTACTGCATAAATGAGTACTTACATGACGAAGAACAGATACTCCATGCTGGCCTTTCCATGCTATTTTCCCTGCTTCAACTCTGCATTAAAAAAATGAATGAAATAAACTCATTAAAAGCCCATCTTTGAGCACAAACAGGACAGCCCCACATCCACACTACAGCAAATGCTCTAATTCATGCCCAAAGCAAGTTTCTTCTATCCAGTGAAGCTCCTTTTAACCTTCCTGAACTAGAGGATTTACTGGCGCTTAATCCAATTCCCCACATGGTTTAGTGAAAACTCTGAGTAAAACATTTCTGACTATAATTTGGAGATTTAGGAAAGAGGTTTACCCTGAATCTGTAATATCAGGACACTCAAACATTTTGTACCCCCTTGAAGGGTGTTATGTGACGTCCCACAGGCATCTGATTTTCCTATGATCTGAAAACTCTCCCATATTCTGGAGTGTTCTGGTTCTGTGTCTAACAATTATTTCCCATGGGATGTTTCTCTTCCTCTGTCCAGGTTGCTATTAGAGGCTGATCCCAGCAGAGTGGATGAAGCAGTGCAGCTGGGAGCAGAGCATGGCCAACACCTTTGTCACCGTCCCTGATGGGTACGGCCTTCCCGAGCCCCTCCAGTACTATGGTGAGCAAAGCAAGTTTTGTTCCCTGGAAGTACAGGAAAATTAACACCTCTGGGAATTCCTTTTTTATTCTTCATTTCAATTTATCTTTGAAGCACTTGCAAGCTCTTACCAAGCTCGTACTGAAAGTGTATTGAAATCTATTACTGTGTGCTCATACAGAATTTTGAGCACAATGTGATTGTTCTGACTGAATATTCCATAGAAACATTCCTAGTGCTGTCTCCCTTTGACCTGCATGGAAAAGACACAGGTTTTATTACAGTATTCCAGATCCATTATAAATAGATAATGCCTGTTCTATATCTTATCTAACTATAATTGCAATAACTAATTTGATTCTGGAAGACTAAAGGCAGGACTGAAAGCCCACTAAAAGGATAAAAACCTCCAAACTGTTTTAAAAAAAATCTTTCCAATTTGTTTTTATAGAGATTTTAATAATCCCAAAGGAAGAATGAAAGATGATGCATTTTGCACAGGCTTTCTTACGTGTAGCTGTGTGTCTTTAAGGAAGGCTGGATAAAGTTAAAACTCAACAGAGAGAAAGGCAGGAGGAAACTCTCTTTGTAATTCTGTACCTCCATTTTACTAAACTAAAATCTCATAACTATAAAGACACACGTGTGGGAAAATACTAAATAAAACGAAGTCTCTGCTTTTCCTCCTCTGAAGTTCCACTTTAAGACTCCTGCCACAGTAATTCTTAGTACTCTCTAATTTCTACACCATTTTTCTCAGCCCCTTGTGCAACATTTTCAAAATGATGCCTGAGATATGTATCACTAACAAACACTTCATTCATTAAAAATTAACTTATGTAATATATTTGTCTGTTGTGCAGACAGCCCTCAAGGGTATGATCTGAAGGCAGCTGTGCCATCAGTTGGCAAATGATATTCAATTATCTACTAAAATTAATCCAGTGGCACCCACATGATATTGCCCAAACCATTACTGAGCCACTTTTGCTACATTTAAGATTTCACTTAAGAATATTTTAAAACTTAAGGACATTTTAAAAGAATGTGTCAGATTGCCCCTCTGAAAATGTGTTCCTCTAATATTTATGTTACTAAATCTATAAAACATTTTTAAACTTTGGGGCAGCTGATGTCGAGACATTCTCCGGGCTCTTACTCCACTCTCGATTTCCCCCGGAACAGATGTTTTACCAGAGCACATCAACTACCAGTTGCAGGAGCAGGATTTCCAGGCTGCCCAGTACTGCCAGTACTCAGCAGTGCCAGTGCCAGCCCTGCAGCCCCCGCCTGCCCCGTCCCCGTACGGCCCCTACAGCCTGGAGCCCCCGTACAGCGACGGGCCCTGCGTCGGCAGCAGCTGCGAGCTCAGCAAAGGCCCCTTCCTGGCTCCCCACCTGGAGGATGGGGGGTTCCAGGGGCTCAAGAGGCCCAGGCTGAACCACTCGGTGAGGCTGAAGGGGCAGGAGGAGCTGTGTGTGGTGTGTGGGGACAAGGCCTCGGGGTACCACTACAACGCCCTGACCTGCGAGGGCTGCAAAGGTGAGCGAGGGCGCGGGGCCTCAGTGCAACCTTGCACAGCTGGGATTGAGGCAAACAGATCTGGTTGGGTTGGAGCTGCCATTTCTACAGTGGCTTTTAATTTTCTAATGAACCCCTTATCTAACACAGATGCTCCAGATTCACATTTGTGTAACATTCTTTGAAGAAATATTTTCTCAGTCTGTATTTAAAATGAGCACTTTAAGCATCTCATTTTTGCATTGACGACTCGCTACAACAGTGTCAGTGTAAGCAGGTACTGGTTTTCTGATGAACATTTCTTAGAGATTTACTTCAGTGTTATTAATTTCACTTAACACAAAAATTGAATAAAAGCAAGTACTAAATACTTGCTAATCGTATTTTAATGTGTTTGCATGGGAGCTGTCTCGTGAGGGGCAGCTCTGATCTCTGCTCCCAGTGACCAGGCACAGGACCCAAGCAAGGGTTGGAGCTTTGACAGGGAGGTTTATGTTGGATCTCAGGGAAAGGTTCTTCCCCCAGAGAGTGCTGGGCACTGCCCAGGCTCCCCAGGGAATGGGCACAGCCCCGAGGCTGCCAGAGCTCCAGGGATGTTTGGACAGCGATGCCATGGATGTCCAGGATGGGATTGTTGGGGAGTCTGTGAAGGGCCAGGAGCTGGACTCGATGATCTTTGTGGGTCCCTTCCAACTCAGGATATTCTATGATTCTGTGTATGGAAAACATCAACTAATATCAGTCAGAAAGAACCAGACATAACTATATTTTTAAAAATCAAACATAAACTCAAGGTAACACTTCCATTTAAAAAACGCAACCATCCAAACCCGGAGGACACTTTTAGATCCCTCTGAGACAAAGCTCCTTAGACAGCCCCAGGCTTACCCTGGTCCTTGCTGGCAGGGTTCTTCCGACGCAGCATCACCAAGAACGCCGTGTACCGCTGCAAGAGCGGGGGGGCACTGTGAGATGGACATGTACATGAGGAGGAAGTGCCAGGAGTGCCGCCTCAAGAAGTGCAGAGCCGTGGGGATGCTGGCAGAATGTAAGTGCTGCTTCATAGGGATTCTTTACTAATCACCTTCTCCAAAGTCAATCCCTTCCCGATGATACTGGGCTAAACTTCATTTGGCTGTAGGAGAATTAACTCTGGGGACTGTGGCACCTGTAGCACCTTGGTGTGCAGAAGCCAGCAATGCTTGGGAAGTATCTCCTCACCTTAAGAGAACTTGTTCTTGTTCAAAGCCAGAACAAGAGACAAAAGGAAGTACTAACATGATGCCTTTTTCCTGGTGTTATGGAAAATGAAGCCAGACACAGTTAAAGGGGTTGGGATCTTTACCTCAGTATTTTAATCAGGATCCTGTTTGATGCATCCACTTCACCCAGGTGACAGCGTGGCAAATACACCCCCATCAATCACACACACCAGTTCTAGACTTTACACAGCACAGATCCAACAAGGGAGCCCAATAATGAGGTTGGGGTGGGCTAATCCCTGGTTTACAGAATCGTCCTGTCAGGAGACCTTGGGTACCTGAGACAGGAGGAATGTTTGGTGTCCCTGGCTCTGCAGCTCTGGGCAGTTCAGTCTCAGGCCTGCAGAACGCTTACAAAACACTGAGCACTAAACTAAGTAAAAGGTTGCAAGTGTGCATGCTGCTGATACTTGTGGATACAGAGAACTGTGTAAAAGGGATATAAAAGAAAAGACAAAAATCATTCCAGCATCAACAAGAGAAGCTAAATATCCCAAGCCTTGTCAGGACAGCAGTGAACAAATCAGATGAGCTTTAGGGTTTGGGGGGAAAAAATTAAATAAAAATGGCATGGTGGGCTTTGATTAGAAGTTCTGATGCCTGTGTGTCATAGAGTCACAAGGACAAAGATGACTGCAGCCCCTCAAGCCTTTGGTGGCTACTGAACATCAGCACACCTGATAACACATGGCCACATTCTCTCGGTCACATAGTACAGGTGACAGCTTCTGTGATGCAAGACTGGAGTTATCTCTAAAAGTAATGATTTCAAATGTAATTAACTGAAAATCCAAGCATTGATGGCTGCTTCACACCTCACAGGTTTGCTGACCGAAGTCCAGTGTAAGTCAAAGCGACTCAGGAAGAATTTCAAGCAGAAGAGCAGTTTCCTTTGCAACATAAAGCTGGAAGATGAGGGACTGAATAGTAAGCAAGTATCATCTACAACAAGATCTGGAAAAGTGGGATATTTTTCTATTTAAAATATCTCTTTTTATCACTTATTCCCACCCCAAGTGATTGTGGCTTGATTGGTTTATTTTTTTAGCAGATCACAGAGAAGATGGAACTTACTCCAGGAGAACATCAGCTTCTTGACCACATTGTAGCAGCACACCAAAAATACACAATTCCCCTCGAGGAAGCCAAGAAGTTTGTAGGTATCCAGCACACCCAGCCTGCATTGCTAAGTCATTTTTGTCATGTCTTGGCTATATCCAATGTCCAAATGCTCTTTTGTGCAGCTACAGGAAACTGCCAGTCCTGAGGAAAGTTTTCTGCGCCTGTCTGAGACAGCTGTTGTCCATGTCCAGGTGTTGGTGGATTTCACAAAAAGACTCCCAGGTAGGTTTCTTCCTTTGGGGAATATTAGAGGAATAAACGCCTTGGGGAATATTAGAGGAATAAACCAAACTGGTGGCATGAACCAGAGAAAAACACAGGCTTTAAACTGATTATTTGTACTTCTAACTTGCCATTTACATGTCATATAGACAACCTGGAAGCTTTCAGTTCAAAACTTTGCTGTGATTAGATTTTTTCTCCATTTATCACATGGAGTAGAGACATTTTCTGGAAGCACGTGGACCTCAAAATATCACCCTGAGGGAATTACTGTCTCATCACATTCTCTGAAATCCAGCTGAGTTTGCAATTTATCATGATCACCAAAGGAAAAACCAGATGTTTTCAAAGGAAAAGGCAACACAGAAGGAGCTAACCAGGTGTTCTTAGTCATGTTTTCCTTTCATAAAAAACAGGGGAACATGCAATTAAACTCACTGCATTTCAGTGTAAAGTTGACAAAGTAACATTTGACAGGGAGGGTGGTAACTTTTTCTCTGAAATACAAAGGTCAATCACCCTATCCAAAGCAGGTGTTTGATGTAATTTAGCATCTCTGTGGGGCAGAGCTCAAGGAAGGTTGAGCTGTCTGTTTTCTTGTGTTACATATCCTGCTTTGATCAGGTTTAAGAAAAAATCACTGAAGTTCCTTTGCCCTTGAATGACAAGTGCAGACAATGAACTGGTCAAAATATGAACACAGTTTCTAAAAAGAAAATAATATAACAATGAATATAGGGAGTATCCACAGTCACTAAACAATGCAGCAAATTTATCAGGTATTAGGCCACGTGGTATTTATCAGATATTGGGAAGAAGGTATTGATAACATCTTGCTTAGTTCCAAAATTTTTACTTGTATCTTCCTGTGAATCTTTTAACACTGAAAATTTCCCCCTCCTTTTTTATTTTTCCCTTTTAATTGTCTGACCTGCAAACTAGCAAGAAAGATCCCAAGTCTTTAGCACCAGCATCATTTAACTATGGTTCCTCCTTTCCAGTAAAGACATTTATTTTTAAAAGCTACCATTTTTTCACATCGTGTTGGGGACTTAAAGGCAGCCCCAGCCTTCCTTGATTGTGAATATGCACTTTCTCTGCAGGGTTTGAGAGTTTAGCCAGTGAGGACCAGATTGCTTTGCTGAAAGGCTCCACAGTGGAGGCAATGTTTTTGAGATCAGCCCAAATTTACAACCAGAGAATGAGCGAGTGCCAGCCATCAACCAGTGAAAGTAGGTCTGAAACACTCGGCTTGCATCATTGTGGGGTGGGTGGATCATATCAGCTATGTTAATTGCATAATATATATTGTGTCAAATTTAAAACAAGATACCTTGACCAACAAAAATGCATCCAAGGAACTTGGAGCCAGATGCATGGATCTGGGAAAAATTAATGCATTTTCAGCAATGATACAGCCAAATATTTAAAATCACTTTAATTTTGACTAGGAACTGTCATCTTGCCTTGTTCCAGGTCATGTAAGACTTTCTGATCACGGCACATGTTGTCATGTTCAAAACCTTGATAAAAACAATATTTATTCCATGGAAATGTGTCATAATGAAGAGAGGCCAACTTCTACTACTACCACAGGTAACAGAGGTCTCAGAATCTAAATACTGTCAATCTTTTGCTTTACTGGCCCTATTTTTATCACACTGAGCTACACTGTCCCTGTGGCCACTGCTCCAGTTCCTTTCCTCTCTTCTCACCTCTCCCTTTCCTTCTCCTCTCCCTCTCCCTTGAGCTGCTCTGGAATTACCCCCTCTGGTATTACACACTGGCATTACATCAGCAGGAAGAGCTGTGTTCATGCTTGCTTATATCCTAGAATAAAGCCTTCAATCATATATACATTCAAAGCTCCAGAGTACAGCTGCCATTCAACAATTAACCTTGTTTTCACGAAGTTTGTTAACTATTTGATGCAGTGGAATGGCCCCAAGCCTTAAAAGATTCACAGAATCATGGAATGGGTGAGGTTGGAAGGGACCATGGTGGGTTACCTGGTGCCACCTCCCTGCTCCAGCAGGTTCATTCCAGAGCACAGATGGGTCTGGAATCCCTCCAAAGAGGGAGACTCCACACCCACTCTGGGCAATCTGTTCCCTCACAGGAAAAAGTTCTTCCTCTTGTTCATGTGGAACTCCCTGGGCTCAGTCCCTGCCTGTTCCTTTGGTGCCATTGCTGGGCCCCTGGGGCAGAGCCTGGACCCTGCTCAGAGCCCTCCATGCACCCAGGGACACCCAGGGACACCCAGGGCTGAGGGCCCTTCTCAGCTGGGGCTCCTCTCGAGGCTGAACAGCCCCAGCTCCCTCAGAATCACAGAATCCCTTGGCTTGGAAAAGACCTCTAAGACCACGGAGTCCAACCATTCACTATTTCCTCCTAAGAGAGATGTCCCAGTCCCCTCATGACCCCCAGAGCCTCTGCTGGACCAGGAGCTCCATGTCCCTTGTCCTGGGAAGCCCAGAGCCGGACACAGTGATCCAGATGGATCCAGGGAGGGTCACCTCACACACTTAGGCAAAGATGGTTTCCAACTCTTTCTGCACTGAAATAACATCCTCATTATTTTGCACGATTTTGGTTTTGTTTTGTCGGGGGTTTTTTTACCAAAAACTGTTGGTTTTTTTCCCGTTTTCAAGGCATAACCGAGGAGTTCATCACCGCCCTGTTCTACTTCTACAGAACCATGGGGGAACTCAAAGTGACCGAGACCGAATACGCTCTGCTCGTAGCAACAACAGTGTTCTTTTCAGGTAACTTGGGAAGGTGACAACGAACTGTCACTCGCCCCGGGAGCTCCCATTTGTCCCCTCAGGGGCCCCTCAGGGCCGACCGGGCCCAGAGGGGCGGCGGCGCCCGCAGCACC
>JAHLSL010000083.1:2456827-2467663 GCA_025920805.1 Petroica traversi | reverse complement strand
TTTCTTTTCTTTTCTTTTCTTTTCTTTTCTTTTCTTTTCTTTTCTTTCTTGTTTATTTTTTAAGTGCCTGGGAAGTTTGTAAGTTTTAATCAGAATGAGATCTGGGAACTTAAATATCTGTGTGAAACCAGTTCTGAATAGTCTGTTGAAAGACAGAAGGATTGAAGTCAAAATATTCTTTGGAAAAATGAGGTAGATTATCCCAATTGTACTGTCTGGCTTTATTTTAACTATAAGCAATGAATTTAGTGGAGTAGTTTCCTAAAGAATTGAATTCTTCTCACAATGTCTTCACCAACATTTTTCTGCTTCAGTACAACTCAGCAAAGCTCATTTTTTTCAGTAGTTTCTGTGCTTCCCAGATACAAAATGCTGTTTGCTGCCACAGAACAGAACTTAATTCTTGCCATTCTCTTACTGAATTAAACATCCCTGAGGACTGAACTTCTTTTAATCCTGGCAGCTCCTGAAGTCCAGTCAGAACTGCAGCAATACCATGATGCAGCCAAGCCACAGGGAGTGTTGGGGACATCACAGCTGAGCCCAGGTGTCCTGGGGCTCCTGTGCTGCCCTTCCCTGCCCAGACACGGCCCCAGCCCTGCCTGCACAGCACCTTCAGAATGCTGATTTTGGAGTGCAGTTATCCTTTGTTTAAGCCCATCACTCTGGTGAGGGCTGAAGGCAGTGGGGGAATTTTCACTCGTGTTTGTCTCCTCCTTGTCCTGCAATGTCTGATCATGCAGACACAACGGGTGAGCAAAGATTTAAACTCCGGTTCTGTATCATTACATAAGCTTGTGTCACCCTCTGTGGAAAAGAATTTACTCCTCTGATGTTTCTAAGAGATAAATACCATTATTAATTAAATAGCATTTGAAATTAAAGCATAGAAAACAGGACTGTGAAAATTCAGTTCTGAAAAGACAAACACCGAGCATTTACCTCTTCCATTCTAATGCTTGTCTTGGTGCTGTCATAAAATATTCAAATGAAAAGTTGGCATCATTTGTCCATCGTGGTTTTATTAAGCACAGGAAATGTCAAAATTATCAGCCTTTTATTTCATTAGTACACAGTGTTGGGGTTTTAGAAGCTGAACTTTTACAATGAATGTTCCAATCCCTGTTATCAACCAGTACTCAGAGTTAACTTCTGTACTGCACAATACTGAGGGATTCAGCAAGAATCTTACTCTTTATGGTGGCCCTGTGTGAAGAGAGGCCTTTTCCCAGCAAGGGAGCCCAAAATCCCTCTCTTTGGTCTGATTTCTTTGGTGTTAAATGCTCGTTACCTTGTGGTGACAGTGGGGTTGGTACCTGCTCTGTCATGAGTGCAATTTTAAATGGTGACAAAAATTGATGCAATATCACAGGTATTTCCACCCTGACCTCAAGCTTAGTTTGATAACTGGAGAAAACTCGTTGTATCTTAGTTGAACAATTAGAATGTAACCACTGCCAGAATTTAAAATTCCAGTACAGGGAACACATGTACAGGCACTCCCAGGGACATGTAATTGCCACTCCACACTACTGAAAGTAATTTCCCTGAGGTGTTTACAAATTTGAGTTGTATAAAGTGACAGGAGCAGAGTGTGCAAAATAGTGTGGAAAATAAGGACAAATGTGCAGAAATCTCACTGTTAGGACTCACCCAGGAGTGACAAGTTGAATGCAGGATGCCTTGCTTCTACCAGGAGTATCCTGGAGAGGAAGAGTTCCTGAGGAAAACCAGCCTTCCCTTTTCATTCCTTACAGCCACTTTCAATTTGAGTCGGAATCTGAGAGTGGCTTCCCTGTTGGGAGGCATTCACCTGGCAGGTCCTAGGCTGTCACACCCAGATCAGACTTTTACCTTTAGCATTGTTATGATCCTGGGTTGGTATCCGTTCATCCTTGCCAATACTGCAGAAGGTTTCTGATTTGTCTTTGGTGGTGATTTGTTGTTTGGATTTTTTGTTTAGCTTTGCCCTCAGTGCAGTGATTGTGTATCTCAGACTAACAGAAATATCTAGCACTTTCCAAAGAAATGAAACCAAATCCAAAGGGCTCTATCGTCTGAGCCAAACAGCAAATAGGATTATGAAGTATTTTCAGACCATAAATGGAGATTGCTGGCATATGATATGCAACAAAGAGATTTGCTGTTTTAATCTGTGGTTGATAGGAAATGCTGCAGCTAATCCTAGGAAAGAAAGAGAAGAGCAGACTGTGAATCTATAAATTTCAGAGATGAGTGCTGTGTTTTGGGCTGTTACAGACACTGGCAAGAGTCTTTGAAAATTCAGCAGCCACAGGCTGTTTAAATGCAAAACCTGGCAAAAACACTTGTTTCTATGGCAGCATATCAGGATCTTATTTCCTTTTATCAGTGAAGGGCTGCAACAGGATGGGATTGGAAATAATTCTTCTACCAGAATACTCATCTTTCAGAATCTGATTGGGTTTGTCTGTTTTTCATCAGTAGAGCTTCCAGTTCTTGGTTGTTTGCAAGTGTGGACATGTTTTTCTTTACTATCTACAGTTGCATATTCATGGAAAGAAGAGTGGTCCTGCTTTGTAAGTAACCTGCTCATGAGATCACAAAGTTTTCTTTGTGTTGTACCACTACCAGGGGCAGGGTGAGTGCAATAATGTCTGGTAACTTCCCATTGATCCCACTTTTATTTTAGGGATTGGGCAGTGACAGAGAATCCTATTAAACTATGTTTCATATGAGCTTCTGGTATGCACTGAATTTCTGTAGTCCATTACAGAGACTCCTGGGGAATGAACCCAAGGTTTTTATAATTACTAAATTCTATTTACAGATATCACTTGAAGCACTTCCTGTAGAACATCAGCACACTATCATTCACTTAATGAAAGAGTAGAATCACTGATGTCAGGGAAGGGATTGGTCCGGTTAACAGAAAGGTTAAAGATAAATAATTAACAGTGTAACTGTTCCAGAACAGGGCTGCAAAGCTGGGCTATAAAAGCACATTAAACATTTCTATCACTGAGTCTCTGCAGGTCAGCAGGAGGGCAACCAAAGAAAGAGATCCATAAGCATCAGAGTATGGATGATGGATTTTAGGAAACTGTATGGAAGAAGCCTCAGGCACTCACAGATTGCCACACTGGATTTCCTTGTCCTGCCACAGTCTTTTGTCTTGCTGCTCCCTGTAGCTCAAGGGCTCTCACTCCCATCAGAGATGTCAGTACTGAATGAGCACCATGGTCACAGCCAAAAGGACAATCCAGGAGTTTTACACCAGCTTGATAGTTTGTGTAAATTACTGAAGATATGTGAATACCACCCTGCTGCTCTTTCAATGGGCAGGATAACAGTGCCAGCAAGGGAGAGGCAGCAGCCAAGATGTTCTGTCACCATATCAGCATGGGGCTGAGCTGATAAGCAGAGTCACTCTGGTCCCAGGCTCCACTCAGACTAATTTATTGCCCTTCCAGACAAATGAATTTTCATTCTTAGTCCCTGGTCAGGTATTTCTCTAGAGCACTGCAGGGTGTTCAGAGGCTGGATAAAAACATTGCAGTGAATGAAGGCACTGCTGAGATTAAACTGACTGCTCCAGGGGCTATTAATTCCCTGCATCAGTATCCCCACACTGGGCTCTGCCTGACAGCTCTAAACCTTCCTGACAGGGGGGCTCTGCACAGATGGAGCCAGACATTGCATCTGTGCAATTGCCTTAACAACCAAATTTGTAATCACTGCAAACAATGAAATTGGGTTTGTGTGGCATGACCTATTTTATGTAACATCAGTAATTATGTTTTTATCAGTTAATACTTTATTGCTCAAATCCTGTATCAATTTTCTGTTATTTTACCTGGCTGGTGGAGAGTTACCTGGGTCAACAGCCTCTCCTTAAATATTGCCACAGTATTAGCACTTTATTTAGATGTTTTGAAATTTCCTCAGTATTTCAGACTTGTTGAAATAAGCATTAGCTAGCTAATCATGTTAAGTTTAAAATATTTATTCCTTATATTATTTATTTAATATTTTTGTTGCAAATCTGTGGGTGGCTGTTCAGTCACTATGTTTTCAAAAGCACAAGTACTTGCTGAAGTCTTTGCACTTACTCTGCATCAACAGCTTGTCTCCATCTTGTAATGTTCCCTGACTTTATTATTGGCCTCTGGCCTGGCGAAAGTTTCTTTCCTACTATTCAGCTTCCTGTACAAGTTTTCTGCATTTTCTCACCTCTAACAGTTACTGTTGTTGGTTTCCCCTCTATTTTTATTGCTATAGTTTTTTATTGTTGCAGTCTCTTTTTCATCTTCATTATGGCTTTCAAGCCTTGTTACAATTTGCTACTGATGTTTACAGACATTTCCCTAAATCTTATTAAAGCAAATTTTTAAACCTTTTTCTTTTACCCTAATCTCAATCCCCCCCCTCCTTACACCCAGTTATCTCAGCTCAGAGAAACAGGCATTTTGAGGCAGCATGGAGGGCATATCCTCACACTCTGACCTGTTCTCTGCCTATGTTCTTATAGGGGGTTTTGAGACACTTTAAACCTGGCTGTGGGGGTCTCCAGGGTGCACAAATCCAAATCCAACTGCTTAAAGCTGTGAATCCCTTAGAGGAAAGAATCAGCTGTGCATGCAAGGGTCACATGTGATGTTTTTTTGCTTTAAGAGTGCTCTTTTTAAATTCTTACTTTGGGCACTTTTTGTACTCTCCAGGTTTTAGTTTGACGAATTGTGTTCTTTTCCTTTTAGGTTATTCAGGTCCTTTGAAATACTCTTTGTATTTCCCAAGAACAAATATTCTTTTCTGTAGTTAAAGCTTCAAACAACCAATCTCAGTCACGTGTATGTAGTGTGTATGTGTATGTACAGTGTGTATATACACACTTACATTATCTACGTGTGGGGTGTGCAGTGTATACTGAGAGAACCTGAATGTTTGTATTTCAAATATATCAGAAAAATACAGAGGTAACAAACACACTGCAGTAGTAGCAAAGTGAGTGTTACACCCCTGTAGATAAGTGAGATGGACAGATGTTACAAAGGGTACAATTAATACTCTGCTCATGTCCCTAAGCCATAAAGAGGTTTAAATATAATTAAATCATATTTAATTCCTGGGAAATTATGTGGTAAAAATTAACCCAGAATTAAAGATTCCATGAAAACAGAAAGCATTTGGCTAGTCTTAACAGAACAAAACCTCTATTATGTTATCCAAAAAATGCTTGAAAAATTAGCCCAGGACACAGACCTGTGTGCAGCAGTCTGAAACCACAAGAAAAGCAGACACTATTATTCAGGAATTAGCTGAACACCAATTGGGACTGACTGGATCACTCCTCCAACAGCTCAAAGTGACCACATTTACCACCTCAAACTCATGTTTTCCATATTTCTTATGGCTGTGTAAATCAGGAATGTGGTTGACCTGCATAAGACATCCATCAGATCAAATTCCAAATGGGAGTTAGGTGATTGCCTGGAAGGGCACGTGTTCCCAGAGATGCAGGCAGGGAGCTCAGGGAGGTGCTGACAGAGAATAGTGGCTTGGTCAACCTCTTCTCCTTCTTGCTCCCACAAAAATGAGTGTTTTTCCCTATCTGGAGACATTGTTTAATTGGTATGGATGCAATATTTGGTTTCTTACTGTGCTGTAAGGAGTGGTTTTGTAGAAGTTTTTTCCCTGTCAATCAGTATTGAGTGAATTGCTTTTTGCATCAATATTTGCTGAGTAGGTTCCAGGCCAGACAATTTCTGAGTGGGTTTTGCTTGGGCAGGTAAGTCAGGCTGTGCCTGAGCAGGCTGCAGAGCAGTGGGCTTGGTTTCAGATTTGTTGCTTCACAGGCACTGCATAGACTTAGAGAATCCCAGAATGGATTAAAGCTCCTTAAAGCTCATCCCATCCCAACCCCTGCCATGGGCAGGGATACCTTCCACCATCCCAGGCTGCTCCAGCCTTCCAGGGGTGGGACAGCCACAACTCCCCTGGGCAGCCTGTGCCAGCATCTCCCAGCTGTGCCTGGTAAGGAGCAAACAGAGTGAACCAGACCTGTCAAACCTTAGCAAAAACCTTAGGTGTAAAACTCCTCCTGTGATCCTGGAGGACTCCAGATCCAAGCCAGCCTCTTTCTGTCCTATGGAGTGATTAAATTAATCAATAAGAACAACTTTTTAAAAGCACTGGTTAGTTTAAAAGCCTGGGGAGAGAATGACTGTTAATATAATTAGATTTCCAGCTCCAGTTTCCAGGTTAGGATATTATGGACACGTTTGTTCCTATCACATTTGCTTTGTGGTTCAGTATGAATTTTCAATAGATGACTTTGTGATAAGAAAGCAGCAATTCAGATGCAATTATATAAACAGTAAGATCAGCCTGGAATTAGCCTGGAGAGTATAAAGCACACACAGAGCTTGTGCTGGGTCACTGCCTCTCCCAGCTCAAGGCAGAATCAGGTTCCTGTAATAGGGAAGAATTCTGCTGACAAGAGGTTGGTCTTTCCACACTGGTGTTGTTGCAGCTACAGGGTAAACCAGCCTGTGCAATGGATGGCTTTGCTATGGGAAACTGGCAGCTGGAAGAGACTAGAGGGTGATGTCCAGATATTGGTAGACACTGCCATTTAAAGTTTATAATTTAGAAGTTCTAGAGTAGTTCCTGAATTGTCTTGGAGCTAATCAAAGCTTTGTTCTCGGGATCCCCTCGCAGTTCTGAGAAATGAGGTCAGCACAACAGACAGATAAAGCAGGATTCATGGAGTTGAACTCTTTGCTTGATGTTCTTTATTGTAGTTTGCTTGAATCTATTATTTAATTCTTGGCAGTGTTCCCATCTCATCATGCCTCTAAGCCACTGGAAATTGAAAAATCCAGTTTTATGACTGATATGCACAGCCTTGTCTTTTTCTCTCTTTAACATTTTATAAGATGCTTTCTTTAGAAAATTATTTTAAAACAGTGAGATTATTTTAATACCTCTGATTAATTCTAGAGCTCATGTTCTCTTACATGTCACACTTTCAAATCTTTCAGCTCCTGTCATTTGTTCTGTTGTCAGCATTCTATCACTCATTAGTGAGATGTTTCATGTAGTATGCTTGGGGGGGGAAGTGAATTAGTTCTATGTTGTTAATGGCCTCTTTACCCATGTTCTCTGTTTCATGGTCAGTATTACTTTAATAAGGTCTGAGATTGGAAAGAAATTGTCAGGCTGTAGCTGGAACCATTAAGATTCCTCCAGGTCTGTGACTGTCCTGCTGGGGAATGCTGGAGACATCCCATTTTACTGTAGTTTGCTCTCTTTGTTTGTTCTCCATCCAGCATGAGTCCCTTCTTTGTGATGTCTCTTCTCTTTGGGCTGACTTTTGGACAAACAGCATCACTCTGTGCTCCTTCAGAGTACACAATCCACGTGGAGAAACGGGAATGTGCCTATTGCCTGGCCATCAACACCACCATCTGTGCTGGCTTCTGCATGACTCGGGTACGAGTTACAGATGTTTCTGTAACAGCCACCACTTCAAACCAAGGGTCTGCTCTCCCAGAAAACTGTGTGCAAGTGATTTAATTCTAATAGAGTTTATCACAGACAGAAGAACTGTGCTGTCACCATGTTTTCAAGTTAGCTTATTGCTAGGTGGATTAAAGGTGTGGATGAAAAATGCCAAGCCTCTGGAACTATGGAGTTGATAACAGCAGTGGCACAGCAGAGACCTGACTGCTGCTGCCACTGCAGAGCTTCTGTGGGCAGTTTGTGAGGGCAGGATGGGACAGGTGAGGAGCAGATTATATTGGGTCACTCTCAATTAATGTTAATAACTTAGGTAACTTCTGCTCCCACTGCTGCTATCGCAGTTGGTTGTGGGGACAGCACTGCAGCAGCCACACCACTGCACACAACTTCACCGTTCAACACAGCATTTTGAGTTCCAGCTTAGGCAGCAGGGAGCCAGAAGAGATCCCAAAGCACAGGGAACACTCTGGGCTGTGTGGATTAATTAAACCATAAGAACAAGGGGAATGTGTCTGTGTGGGGAGGGAGCTTCGGTCACAGCCAGAGCTGAACTCAGTAGTAGCCGGGCTCAGTGGGTGAGTTTTGGTCTCTGCACTTCACAGGACATTTCTGACACACGAGTGCTTCAGTGAAACAACACATCTCTCTTTCCTTTGCAGGACAGCAATGGCAAGAAGCTGCTCCTGAAGAGCGCTCTGTCGCAGAACGTGTGCACGTACAAGGAGATGCTGTACCGGACAGCGCTGATCCCGGGCTGCCCTCACCACACCATCCCCTACTACTCCTACCCCGTGGCTGTGAGCTGCAAGTGTGGCAAGTGCAACACTGACTACAGTGACTGTGTCCGTGACAGGCTCAGGACAAACTACTGCACCAAGCCACAGAAGCTCTGTAACGTGTAAAGCTTTCAGTGGGGTGAAATGTACTGCTCTGCTCACACCTGAACAGAAATAAAAATGTGTTTCATATTCGGTTTGCAAACTGATGTGCATAAAGATTTATTCTGGAGGTGTATCATTAGTTGCTTCATTTAATTGAATATTCTGAGACTGGCAGAAAAGAATCACAAAGGCTGCATGTTTGTATTGAGAACCCACACGAATTTACTTTGGGGAAGAAGGAGATGTGACTTTGTGGATTTTTCAGCTTTTGCTCATAAATCCCAGATATTTTGCAAAGAGATGCTCAGAGATTCAATATATTGACATATTTCTGAATTTGATAGTGATTTATTTCAGAGTCAAATATTTCACTCGATACATTTCAGAGTTAAAAAAGAGGACACACACTCTCTTAGTATTGAATATTTTAAATAGATTTTGATACATACAGCCTTCAAATTAGCAGCAGTGTTTTCCCATCTATGTAATATTAGATCTGTAGATCTGTGTCCTCCACACTTTTGTCCAGATCTGTGTTTTTTGGGAATGCTTCTCCATGTATCTACATGAATGGCATAACCCCCCCTTCCCTGCTGAAACAGTTTGAAACACACCTCTTTCTGTGAGACTGAGGAATCACTGTAGCTTCAAACCTGGCTGCTCTGTTCTCCACAAGGGGAGTGTGGTGGCATCAAACTGAAACCAAAACTCAAAAAATCCCATTTTTCCCAGGTCAACAGGTCCTCTGGGAGTGGGAGGAGAGCTGAGCCCACCCTGTGTGCTGAACATGCCTTGTACATGAGAGGTGCAGAGCCAGGAATAAAGGAAAGTAATGCATGTAATTAATGTAAACTAACAACTGTTTCCTTTCCACTGAGATTGTAGCTCCAAAGGAATTGGATATTCCATTCACACTTTGCCTGGAATAGTAAATAAAGGAACGGGAATTCATAGGATACAAATATGAAATTTAACATTCTTAGAAAAATCCTGCTTTCAGGATTGCAGTTTTCACGACTATTCCTAGAATCTGATTCTCTATTCCAAACACCTTCATTTTATTTCATCTGCAGCTAAACCTGTGACAAAGCCCAAGGGAAGCTGCTGGTGCCCCCCTGGAGCAGGGATTTGGACCAGATGAGCCCAGAGGTCCCTTCCAACCTCAACCAATCCATGATAATTTGAATATGTGTCACAGAAGGTATAAACTGCAATTATGTGCATAATTTGGTGATAAAGAAATGCCTTCACAAGCAAGGTTTGAAAATTTAAATTCTCCAAAACTAAATTTGAAATTTACAGAAAATCCAGAGCATCTGCAGGAGCAGTGGGAGCACTACTTCTGTAACACCAATCCCTCACACCTATGGTTTAAACAATCCAGTTATGGATAATTTTGTAAAAGACTATTTCAGAAACTGCTTGGAGCAGGAGAGGTGAGTTTCAATTAAGTTATGAATACTTTCTGGTGGTGAGAAGTCTGGTATTCCCAGCCCCGTCTGTGTATCACAGAGGAGCTGTGGTCTCCCAGGCTCTCCAAGAAAGAGCTGCAACACAAACTGCTGCTCTCTAGTTGGTGAAGAGTACAGGAATGGTAGGAAAAACTTGGGAAATGGGTATTTATTGAACAAAGCAGCCCTTATTTCATCTGGTAAATGCCAAAGAAACGGTGTTCAGTTTAATATCAGCCAGAGCTTTCTCAAGGTGTCTGGACTGTTAAAAATGTGATTTAGCAGATTTACAGGAAAATATAATTCTGTTTACTATTAAGCGGCACTTTTACTTAGTAAAACAAAAAATGGGTACTTGGCCTATTTACAGTGTCAGCAGCACTGTTAAGTTGTTTTAATGTCCTCTATGGCCCGACAGATTTCTCTCCAGTACAAACAAAAACCAAGTCTACTTTTATGGTTAATGTTTATGCAAATCATCGAGAGAAAAATAACTAATGTGCCTTCTTTTACACTTCAGAAAGACCCAACCTGAGACATTTGCGTTGTGCTAACACATCTATTTAACTACACATTTCCATGCTCTCGGAGGACTGTGTCGCTCTGACCTTTAAGCAATTTTCATGTTCAACTTTTAGACCCCCGGGTCCAGTGATAAATCCCTGTTCAGGTGATGTTTCCTTACAGACAAGCCTTCGTTACCTTCCATTTATCCGAAGATCCTCTCCACATAACTGAGCGATGGATTTGCAGGCAAAGCAAACATCTTCACCTTTTGTCCGCATCTCAGCCCCGGTGGGGAGGGCACAGAACGGGCTGGGGGCCCCGGGAATGGAGCCACGGCTGCTCCCGGCGCTCAGAGATGCTCAATCCCGAACCATTAACATGTGGAGCCGGGGAAGGACGGAGCAGGAAGGATCAGGAAGGAGAAGGAAGGAGCAGGATGGAGGAGGAAGAAGGAAGGAGGAGGAAGGAGGAGGAAGGAGAAGGAAGGAGAAGGA
>JAHLSL010000083.1:2431709-2456427 GCA_025920805.1 Petroica traversi | reverse complement strand
ACAGGGGGCGCTGTGGCGCGGGCTCTGAGGGGCCGCCGCCGCTCCCCGGGCATTCGAGGGGGGATTCTGCCCCTGAGCCCCGCTCAGGGAACACCCCACCCGCAGAGCTGCTCCAGCCCGGGAGCCCAGCACAGCACGGACCTGGAGCTGCTGGAGCCAGTCCAGAGGAGGCATCAGGATGGTGAGAGGGATGGAACAGCTCTGCTGGGAGGAAGCGCTGGGAAATTGGGGTTGTCCAGCGTGGAGAAGAGAAACTTCGGTGTGGTCTTATTGTGACCTTCCAGTACCTGAAGGGAGACTACAAGGAAGAGAGGACAAGGGGAGATGGCTTCACACAAACAGTAGATTGGATATTAGGAAGAAATTGTTCCCTGTGAGGGTGGGGAGGTCCTGGCACAGGGTGCCCAGGGAAGCTGTGTCCTTTAAGTGTCCTAGTTCAGGTTAGACGGGGCTCGGAGCAGGGCAGGGAGTGGAAAGTGGGACGGGATGAGCTTTAGGGTCCCTTCCCGCCCAAACCATTCTGGGATGGTGGCACCGCCCCGCCCGCAGCGCGAGGAGCCAATGGGGAGCGAGCTCCGCCCGCTGCCCCGCCCACAATGGGCGGGGCCTCCCGGCACGCGGGTGCCTGAGAGGAGTTCCGGGGGTGCCGGGTTCGAATCCTCACGGGTACCGATCCCGATCCCTATCCCGACCCTGATCCCGGTCCCGGTCCCGATCCCGGTCCTGTCCCAGGCCCCAGCACGGGGCCCTGCCTCGCTGGCCGAGGGCTGCTCGGTCACCTGGAGCCCGCCCTGGATGCAGCAGGTGAGGCGGAGGCAGCCCCGGGTGCCCTCAGGGCCTGGGCGGTGCTGGCCGCGCGGATCGAGTTCTCTCCGGGAGTCGTTTATTCCAGGTTATTTTTATTAGGAAGTTGTTTCAAATTCAAGACACAAAGCCGATAAAACGCCACTTCGGAACACACCATAGGGAAGTGAAAGCTAATTTCAGCCACAGAGTTAAGTTTGTTTTCTCTAAAAGCAAGAGGTAATTCTGCCACAGACTTGGCAGCATGAACCGAAACGCCAGTTCTCTCCAAAATCAGAATTTATGCTGTAACATGTTACCCTGGAAGTGTTTTGTGTTTTGGAGAACCTCGTGGCTGGAGCACCAATAGAGAGGAAAAAGATTGAAAAGCTTTATTTATGTACATTTTCTATAAACAGCATCCAATGCTGTTAATCCATAGCCTGCAAAGGCTGTACAATACAGCATTTGAGGGCTTAAGACAACTCAATTTCTTTTTCAAGACACATGAAACGTCTTTTGTTACAAAACTATCAGTATCAAGACAAGTGAAATAAGACTCTTCATTGTAGGGATGTCACAGGACTGAGCTCCATCAGCTGCTGTGTGGTCTCTGAGAGGTACAAAAACTGGCTGAGGTTTCCCTGTGACAAAGGAAGCTCCCACTGAAATCAGTTACTTAGAAAAATTAGACAAGGGAAATGTGAATAAGGATGTTTAGAGACAAAACAAGGGCATCAACAACTTACATCTTTATGCTTTAGACAAACTGTTTGACAGGAGAACAAGAAAACTGTGTGTGATGTGCTTTCAGAATTATCACCTGGAGGGATCTGATCTTTTGTCACTTTCCTCTGACACGGGTGCAAGGGACAGGATAAATGGGTATTTTTGCTGCTTTATGTGGCAGTAATTCTCTCAATGAGTTTAAAAATACCTTCAGTTACTAAGATGCAGAGAAAACTGCAATTATGCAAAGCACCTCACAGCAGCAGGAAACTACAAAAGACCTTCATCCCTGGGTTCTGTTAAAGGCACTAGTATATGAATAACATGTTGATTTCCAGCTTAATTTCTACCAATAACTTAGAGAACTAAACCAGTAACAGGTATTGTCCTGTTCCCTGGCATGCAGTGCAAGTATCCCCTAGACCTAAATAACAGTAACCCTAGAGCTTATGCAGGAATGCTTAGAAAATTAATGCCCTTTTTAGAAGAAGAAAAAAACAAATCACAAACCCAAAACACTTCTGCAGAAAGTTTGGTGGCTCGAGCCTGAATTTACAGAAGGTTTTTTTGTATCAGTTTTTCCCGTTTTCCTAAGGCACTGGGGTGGTTTTGCACTTCTGGGGGAGTGGAGGGCTGGGGAAGCAACAGCAGGTTCTGCAAGCTGTCCTGGCTTTTAGTGCATCTCATAGCAGGAGTGGGCATCTTCCAACTTAACCAAGAAATAATAAATAAAGAGATAAACTCTGGTCCTGTCATTACATTCTGGTGCTACGAATTTGAGGAATGAAACCCAGTTATGTGTAGATGTGTTTAAAATGAATAGAATACTGTCATTATGAGGGAGAATGTAGTACAAGGAAAGTGCTTTATTTGCAATCTGTTTCTACCCTGTAGGGCAGCAATCTTGGAACCTGCCCCACTGGCTGTGGTGCTATTTTTACTGTTTTCCCAGGAAAACTGCCTTGCCCTGAGTGGCAAAAATGGCACTCTGCAAGAGTTTCTTCTTTCTGCCAGTACTGCCTTGGGACAACACACCCCAGCTGGGCACTACCCCACCATCTCTGCAGAGCAGAACCATTGTAGGGACAGTCTCAGGTACACCTGGAGCCAGGAAATTGCTTTGCTGGCTGCTGTGTTAAACTAATTTCTAAGTTTCAGCTTGAGACTCTCATGGATTTGCTGCCAGTGCCATTCTCCCAGCTGAGCCTTTCTTAGGAGCAAGCAGCAGATCAGGGCTCTGTTTCCTGCTCTTGTTCTTGTAGAATGTGGTCCCAGGCCCTGTTTTTAATGAACATGCATTGCTAATCAGCTGTGACAGAGTGACACAAGCCTGACTCGTTTCTGGTGTGTGATCTCATGTGTCCTGGCAGCCTAAAGCTCAGCCTGGACACGGCTCAGCAGTGCCTGTCATGCCCAGCTCTTAGTGCAGTGCCACAGCTTGTGGTTGGATGATTGGAAAAGAGAAATCCAAATAAAGGACAGCAAGATGTGTCAACTAAACCAGACTTGGAGCAGCAGCACTACCCCAAACCCTGCAGTGACAGAAAACTGATGGGAATTTGAGTTCTTTTAGGAATAAGAGATAAAAAATAAATAATAATAAGGGGTGGTATATCCCATACAAACAGGTGCACTAGAATACACATATTTCCTGAAATCTCGTTTTGTTCCACTGTGTTTCAGTTGGACAAAGGTCCCTTGTAAATTCCAAGGCCTCTTAGACATTGAACTATTGCAAAGTGTAGTTTAACTGAACTTCTCCCCATTGTGTATGGAACAACAGCATCAACAATCTGAACTGGTGATCACTAAATCTGCTGCTCTGGGGGTAGAGTTAGCAAAAAGCTGTTCTCTGAAACAGTGAATTATCTCAAGTAAGCCAAAAAATAAGAGACCTTGAGCCTTTGATGTTATTTCTTTTTCTGGGGACAACCTTTCTCCCTTCTAGGAGGGTTCAAAAGGAACATTCTCTTATGAATCAATATGACAAATAGAAAAATTAAAATGTAGAAAGGAACTATGTAAACACAAGCCCTGAGGTATTTCAAGTACACAGTGTAATTTTTATACCTGACATGCAGTCTAAAGGTGCCAGTAAGAAAATTTACTTCATGGCTCTGTAAAAAAGTCCCATCTTTCTTTCCTGCCTTCTGCCCCCAGGAAAGGGTGAGAGGTTGAGGTAAGAGCCCTGTGGAAGCTGTGATAGTCTCAGAAGCAGAAACTGAGGATATTAAAGTGCTGTGTGTCTTTTTTCTGACCACTTTCACTCTTTGTTTGGCTTCCACAGGCCAGTTAAGATTCTCCAGAGATCTGAAAAGGGGCTGCATTTCTGGACCTAGGCTCCACTCCTGCACCAGTCTGTAGCCACAATGAGGCTTTTGGGGCAAAGGGGCTGCTGAATGTGGATTTTAGTGGCTGCTTGAACTCACAGTTGGGTTTTTTGCTGTATCTCAGCCCAGCTTGGGAAGCTTAAGCACCCTTTGCATGCAGTTGGTCCCAAATGACTGCCTGGTCTTGCCAATTTCCCACCTCTTTCCCCCTCTTCCTTTAGCCTGGATCTCCTTGGACATGTTTTCTCCCCCAGAGCTTTCTGCTTTTGCATGAAGGGTCCAGTCCTACAAAAAATAAATACCCAGTTTCTGCATGACAGTGAAATCAGTGGGTCCACTCACATGAATTCAAGTTTGCTGGAGCAGGCCCTTAGGCATTAATTATTTTTTAAAGTGAAGTCCAATTTTATTAGTTCTACTCTGGGCTTTGGAAAATAAAATCATAAAATGGATCATAGGTCTTACTTTTTACAATGGCATTCATTCCTCTGCTAATTGGCAAAGAGGGGCTCAGTGTGAGAGGGTTCCAAGCACTGTGTCCCTGTGGGATGTGCACATCCTGCACAGGGACACTCTGGATGCACACACAGCGTGTTCCATCTGCAGATACTCACCCAACAAAGTACTGCACACCCAGGACCTGCTCACATCCAGATGTATGTAAGGAGATGGATGTGCTTACACAAAGTCTATACATGTGTAAACTCTTAATTGCACATATACAAACATTAAAAATCAAATTAGTCTTAGATGCACCTTTGTTTTTTTTCATTAAAAAGGACATTTTAAACTCCTTTTTTGTTCACTTCAGTTTTACTGTAACTAATACAATTCACCTGATCACCTAATGGGATATTTCCTCTCAGTATGTTAAAACACTGATTAAAATGCATTACAAATATTAAATTGGGTAGAAGAGCACTTCTTGTAAGCTTAGTCTGGAACTCCTGGGGCACAGTTGTGCAGTGACAGTTTTAGATCATTTCTCTCATGTTACGGATCGTACAGCACAGAACCATGCTGAATATCATGCCAAAGATCTAGAAGAGAAGGGATGTGATTTAAGGATCCACTTACAAAACAGCTATAATAAAACAATTTGCATATCAGAACAATCTGAAGGTCCCTATGGCAGAGTAGTGACTGCTTCAATCTACAAACCCCAAAACATCACACAATAAACATGGAAGAGGTTTCACTGATTTTATCTGTTCACACTGGTTTCACAGCTCTTCGTTCTAAATGTCCAGGCAAGCACATCTGCCCCAAATATTAATGTTATTAACATCAATTTACGTCACATAATAACTGTGAGTGTTGGTGGTATCCTCAGAGAAGGTTCTGAGTTTCAGAATGCTTCTGGAATATTAAACATTTGAGTAAGAGCAGAGGGTGATTTCAGAGCCCTGGTGCTGAGCTCTTAATAGTTCCTGTGCTCAAGAGCAAGACTATACATTAAATGTAAACCCCCACTTGTGTCAGGGACCTTGTTCACTAGAGGGAATGATAGAAGCAGAGAACCGTGGGTGTTGCCTGAGGCTCTTTCTTGCCACAGGTCGATTCTCCAAAGCAGCTGCCTCTGGAGGCTGCACTGCTCAGGGTGGGAGATGGGCACTTAAAGCACCGGGTTCATGTCCCACCTCCACTCATGTCCCTAAGGATGGGCTCTCACAGCTGAGCTCTCACAGCTCAGCAGTGGCAGAAACAAGCACAGAAAATGGTGCAGGTGCATTTCTCCTGCTGAAGTGCTGGTGGTCACTTCAGGGCCTTCGCTGTGCCTGACGTGGGGATCCAAGGGGAGGTGATCCTGGCTCTGGTGTGTCCTTGGTATCACTGATCTCTGTCCCACCCCGCTGCCTGGCTATATTTTTGAGTCCTTTTAAGTTTCATACAAACCTCAAGATTGTTTAATCTGCACACCATGGTTTGTTACCTGCAGAAGCCCTTCAGCTGATTTTCAGCATCCACATAATTCTATGAAACGTCCTGCTCTTCCCAGCAGCTAAAGGAGTGTTTCTTTACTAATGCTGTGGCTCCTCCTACTGCTGGTGTCTGAGTCTGAAGGAAGTCATGGCACAGACGTGCTGGAAAAAGCTTTGTGCTAAAGCCTGGTGAGCCCCAGCCTGCAGGTCCTGCTGCGTCCTTGGGACAGGGTGACATCTATTGGTCACAGCTCTAGTGGGTACTCTGTTCCTCATGAAAACTAAGGAATGTATCCTAAAGGATTTAATCATCAGCCTGCAGCTGTTTTGGGATATATTAAATGCTGCTACAGCCTTTTGATTTTCAGTTTGGTTCATGTGCACTCTGCTTTCCTGCTACTACAACGAAAGAAGATTGCCATTACTTGGGGCCCTGTCTAAGGACACAAAATGAACTTGTAAGGCACAGTCACACAGCTCTGCTTGCACTGATGGGGGCAGTTCCCAAGGAGAAGACACACTGCAAGCAATAAAAATTGAGGAGTCTCACCAGTTGCAGCAAAATACCTTCCACAAAGCTTTGAGTAAGGAACAGGGTACTGGGCTCAAGGAGTGATTTGAGAACATGGATTTACTCACTGTGATGCTAGCAATTGCAATTCCAACAATTCCAACTAAGTGCAGATTAGTATCAATTACATTCTGAATTTCAACCATGCAGTTCTGTTAAAAACAAAATTAAAGTATTTTTTTTTATGCCTGGAAATTTATATTTCAATCAATTCTATCAGCTGTTCTTACTGAACAGCAGATAAACACAAAAATATTAGTGCAGTCACCGTCCTAATTCCTGCATCTAAATCTTGAGTTTTGTTGGGTAATTTTCCCAACATCTTCCCTTTTCTAGTGAGGCATCTGTACCTCTTGCCTAGAGAGGCTGACACATGCAAGTAATTTTCTTACACTCAGTTTTCCCTAAATTTAAACTCCTTTATATAACAAGCCATGCTAAATCAGGAGGTTTGGTGCTTCATTTTGACATTCTACTCACAAGCAGATTCCAGAAAAAACAGGAATTACAGAAATATCTTTCTTAACACCAACTAAGTTTCTAGTCAGGAAGCTCCATGCATGACTAAGGTGGGCACATGCCAAAATTCAGCCTCCATGGGGAATCTGGGGTTCTGTTCTGGTTCTGTTACCTCCTTCTCCCTTTTCCTTTCAGATGATGCAATATTGTCTCATCTACACTGGGATGCCACAAACAGGGGCACAGCTGAGGGCAATATGACCTCCAGTCCATTCCAGAAGGAATTTCATGCTGGAATTTGCAAGGTAAAAAGGAACTTCCTTTCTTTTACTTCCAGAATGTCTCCAATTTTACTAAAGAGCTGACATGCAAAGGTGATTAGAACAAGCAGGACAGAACACTTGCCTTTGGCAGCTGGATGTTCTCTGGACAGGGCAATCCTGGTTGTTGTTCTGTATTACCTTTACCACAGCACTGGAACTGAATGAGAGGGAGATGCAGGATCAAAGAGGAGAAAACAACAGACTTTTTCACACTGAAAGCCAGTCATTATTTTCATACTGAAAGTGAGACAATAAATAACTAAAAAAAAAAAAAAAAGAATCTGTACAGATCAAGTAATAACCTTATTCTTTATATTTAAACTGCTGCTTCTGGTAAAGTTCCAACTGCGTGGGACAAAATTCTCAAAAATTAGTTTCAATTGTCTGAGGTCACAGCAAACAGCCACATTTGTATTAACAACAATGTCCAGAAGGGATTTTTATTACAATATTTCATAACAAAGCAAACAAGTGGATTTGGGAAAAGCAGATCCCTGGCTTACAAGAAAACAAGAGTTGTTAAAGGGAGAATGCAGAAAGTTCAAATATCACATACAGAATTATGGGCAATTCACAAAAGCTACAGCAGAGAATGTTGGAATTTTATTTCTGACACAACATCGAGCTGGATTTGGAGACAGTAATAAATCAGAGTTTCAGAGGGTTTGTTTTTCCTGTTTGCCTATCTCCCACAAAATGCTTGGAATTCCTCTTTGGGTCAGAAATAAGAGCTATGGGAGAAGGACAAAAGGGTCTGAGGTTGTGAAATGTTTGTTCTAAAGAACGTGGGAATTGCTGTAAGGAGCAACAAAGTTTGGGCTTGCTCTCCATGGGAGGCAGTGTAAATCCAGGATGGACACAAACAGGATTCAAGAAGTCACAGGTTGTAACTCTGATTCAAACATTCACTTTTTGGGTGGCCTGAACTGTGTCACACATGGGCTTTTGGTCTTTCACCTACTTGGTTCAGCCAGTGACAGGATCTGCCACGCTGTAGGTCCTGGGACACAGGTCACGTTTTCTCTGACAGATGCAGAGGCATGCTGACATTTCTCCCTCTCTCTGCATTTGTGAGTATTTATCTGTGGATTTCAATATCCAGAAGGGCCAGAATAGTAATTTCTTCTGCACACAAAGACCAGATCATCAGAAATTTCAAAGGCTGGCTAACTGCACTTTCAAATGTAGAGATCCAAAAGCCAGAATTCCAATAGAGCCCTCAGGAAACTATCAGGGCTGTGAGCCTCTGACTTGATTTTAAGTACATTCAGTTCTATTTTTCCATACTCCAGAGGGAAGCATTCTGGATTCTGATGGACAGTGTGACAGTGGAGAAGTGGATTGAGGTGTTAAGGTGGAAAGTACTCACAGCCACGTGGTAGCGATAGATGGTACTGTTGAACTTCCCCACTGGATTTTTCATGTAGTCCTCATAAGCATCTTCGTAGATTTTCTGGGCTTCCTGTTTTGCCTGCAGAAATCAGACTTTCTAAATGAGTTGCAAATCAGTCTTCCAGTCCAACAATTTCATCTTGTGGCCTCATCCTCCAGGGCAAGAAATTGTGCCTTGTAAACAGGTGTGATGACTCAAAAGGCAGGAGGTTTGTGGCCTGGTGGCATTTCAGAGGGTTAAAATGTTTATGGGCTCTATTCTGTGCTTTGGTTAAATACTCTGAGCTGGGGAAGTTCAGTGCCTGAATTTGTTTGCCCTTTTCCCAGGCAATACCCTCTTTTCCTACAGTTCCCCCTGATGTTCCTTCAACGCTGAACCACACCTCCACTTTTCCTTGAAGAGAGGAGGCAAAAACTTCATCCTATTCCAAACTTGTGATAACACAAGCTTTCACTGGCTCCAGATAAGAATGTCAGAGAGTCTTCCAGGGAAAAGTCTCCTGGAAAGGTAGGGGAAGTTTTCCTATGGAAGGGCCAAGTCAGTGGGCACTGTAATCTGTAACTACTCCATGATTACATTAGAGACTGTTTGTTACTCACCACTTCCTTGCCTATGAAGGCAAATACTCCAGCAGTGACCTCACCTGCAAATATCACCAACAGGCAAGCAAAGAACTGCAAAGGAAGGAGAGAACCTCATGTGAGTGTAGCTTGTTCATGGGGACTGCCAGCCAGCCCCTCGTCCTCCCCAGGCCTCAACACCCCACCCTGAACCAAAGCTACTGAGGAGGCCAAGGCAGATTTCTTGTCACATTCAAACAAAGGGGAAATAGCAGAGATGTGGCTCAGAGGGAGCTTCAGGAAAATCAGAGGGTAATTCCAGGGAATACCTCACAAGGGACAAGCTAGGGCACCTCTACATGTCTGCCAGCTCTGCAGTAGCATGGCAGCTACTGAGTCCAGACAAACTGGATTAGCCAATAAAAGGGCATAAGACCTTTCAGGTGTTGGACTGTAAAGATCTTTCCATTAATGACACCAAGCACTGAATGCTTTGCATATTTTCCTGCACAGCCCAGGCCCTGGAAACCTTTTACTCACTGTTCCAATTAAGCACTGGGACTCCCGCGCTGCTCCACAGCACCCGAAAAACCCAACTGCTGCCATGATGGCCCCTGCTCCCACCAGTACATAGAGACCTGTGGAAATCAGAGCCAGGCAACAATTTGAGAAGGCTTCTCTCCCCAGAGCCTGTTACTCATTTCATCAGCCCCAGCCTTTTACAGCCAACAAAGCTGCTGGCTCTCACAAAGCTGGTTACACAGAAAGGGTTCTCTGACCACAGGAGAAGAGCAATACTTTCTTCAGAATTCTTGGGGAATTAAATAAGACAATTTGAGATTAGCTCAGCTGGTTAGAGCTAAAAACACCAACTTTGCAGGTCTGATTCCTGAATGGGCCATTCACTTAAGATCCTTGTTGGTTCCTTCCAATTCAGAATTTTCTGTGATGAGAATCTGTGACTTCCACCTTCCAAGTCTGCAGTCCCAGGGACAGCTCAGTGCAGGAAGAAGAAAACCATCCAGAACCCTCTTACACTTATGCAATAAGCAATGTAAGGTAAAAAACCCTAACATTGCTAGAGGATTTATTTCTGGGAAACCTGGAGCTGGAAATGGGCTGTACTGTTCTGCAGGGGAACTGAAAGATAGGAGATGGCAGCATAGGCCCCCTACAGATCTAGGACCTCAGATGTAACCTGACACCTAGAAATAAATTCAATGGGTTTTTAGGTTTTGTTTTTAATTTTTTGTATGGGCTTTATCTAGGACAAAAGGAAATCAGAGCACAGAGTTTTTCTTTCCTTACTTGTGCATGTACATTCTTTGATCTGTGCTTAGGCAACACACGGGTTCCTGTGGGGGTTCAGCTCCCACCAGACCACAACCACGGGGCCTTCACTCTGGTACCGTGCTGGAGTAATTCCAGTCCTTGCCTGTGCAGGACGTGCCAAGCCACTGCTGGGGAAAAGAGCTTCATCTTCCTTTTCCTCGTGTCCTTCTGGTGAGGGGACAGTGGAGCTGCAGGCAGAGTGCACTAGAGGGCACAGTGAGCCTTGCTCCCAGCCTGGACTACCCAAGCTTCCAATGAGAACCTTTAGCGTGCTCAGTTACCAGTGTAAACACCATTGCAACATCCGACCCAGGGCTAGCAGAGCTGCTGCAATTTGCTGTTAGCTGGCCTTGTGTAACCTGGACTAGAAAACCCTACAGATGGCAGTTTGCAATTGCGAGGAAAATGTAAAACTTGTCCATGTCAGAGTGCAGAGCTTCCATCCAGCTGCTCTGGGGCAGCCTGCTCGGGGAAGGCAAACTCCTGCCTGCTGCCCGTGCACTGTCACAGCACTCTGCAGCCTCTGTTATTGCAATCTTTCTCCCTTCCTTGTGCCCCAGTTCCTGCTGAGCAATACATTCTGCTAAACAGCAATAAAACGATTATAGGTAATATGGCTTTGCCCTGCTAATTGTGATATCCGTAGTGCTGGGGGATGCTGTTTGCTGACTGTGTTGGCAGTTCTTATTCCATGTTTTCTGGATTTTTAATACTCAGCCACCTGAGACTTACTAGGACCGATCATTCCTAAGGCTGATACTTGTATACATATTCATAGCACTGGTTTTTACTGATGTAAAAAGTATTTATGGCTTAGGGGAGAAAGGTCAGCCAGCCCTCGTGGATGATGAATTGGAAAAGATAAAAACCCTTGCTCAGGTGCAGAACTTGGTGCTCAACAGCCAAACACCAACAGTGCCATTTCCTAGGATCTCCATGGTAACAAACAGTGTAATTACAAAGATGTTTCCTGGACGTTTTCTGTGGGTCACTCCCTGTACTTATCAGGCCACTTAGCAAGGATAAATTTGAGTAAGAGACAGGAAAAGAGTCTTCCCATTTCTTTTTGTTATTTGCAGCTAGGAAAGACAATGCTCTGTGAGCCTCGGTGAGAGACCACTTTCAGGAATTTGGATTTGCATTTGTCAGAGAAACAGCCTGAGCGTTTCACTCCCATGACTCAGAGCTAAACCACTACCTCAATCAGAACTTCCCTTTTAAGGCGTGTTACAGGAAGAACTCGAACTCGCACCACTCACTAAACAAAGCTGAGCCCCACAGCTGAGCACGCCAGGAATTTAAATCCACCTTCTTCCATCTTCTGCTTAGGAGAGTTCACCCTACTTTGTCTTTTCTCAGCCTGGGACTACCACTTGCTGATACCCAGCTATTTCTCGATGGAAAATAATGTTGACACTTAACATTTCCACAAAAATAAAGATATTTTTACTCTTCTACTATATATACACACATGTAGTCTTTCACACTGGAATGAAACTTGTGATTTTGGGGTTGTCCTGAGGCCCAGGATTTGGCCTCGATGAACCTTGTGGATCCCTTCCAATTCAGAATATTGCATGAGACACATGAAGAGTAGCTTGAAAAAATTCAAAGGGGCCAAGTTACTTCTTAGCTTGCACTGAGAGGTTTCCCTGCAGCCACATCCAGGGATGCTCAGTGGAAGATGATTTCCAGGAAGGATGTCTGTCAGAGATGGAAATGTTGTAATTTATGACTTAAACATCTTAAGCCTGTTTGCCTATTGTAGCAGAACTGTATTACAAAAGCTGCAGGGAGACCACCACGCCCTGAGCGAGGCCCTGCTCACTGCTCGAGATAAGATAAAGTGGCTCGGCTCAGGTCTGGGGATTCCCAGAGGGATCGAGCGCAGCACCCTCGGGGTGGAGGCGGCAGCCCCGGGCTATCAGCGGCCAAGCTCGCACAGCCCCTCGCACCAAACGGGGAGGAGAAGAGCTTTTGGGTGTGTGGTGAAAAAACCCGGGCCAGAGGCAGTGAACGCCCATCCTGCGCTGAGAGAGGAGCCCAACTGTGGGCCCTTCACCCGGGGAAAGCCGCGTTCACACTGATGCCTTTTCCTGGTGTTAGGAAAGTGAAACTAGACACGGTTAGAGGGGTTGGGGTCTTTACCTCAGTATTTTAATCAGGATCCTGTTTGATGCATCCACTTCACCCAGGTGACAGCGTGGCAAATGCACCCCCGTCAGTCACACACACCAGTTCTAGACTTTACACATCACAGATCCAACAAGGGGGCCCAATAATGGGCTTGGGGTGGGCTAAGCTCGAGTTTCCAGAATCTGTCCTGCTAGGAGACCTTGGGTTCCTGAGACAGTGGAATGTTTGGTGTCCCTGGCTCTGCAGCTCTGGGCTGTTCAGTCTCAGGCCTGCAGAACACTTACAAAACACTGAGCACTAAGCTAAGTAAAAGGTTGCAAGTGTGCATGCTGCTGATACTTGTGGGTACAGAGAGCTGTGTAAAAGGGATAGAAAAGACAAAAATCATTCTGGCATCAACACGAAGGACAGGGAGAGTCACGGCCCATGAAAGGCCACCCCAAAAGGGGTCCCCAGACCCTGCACCAGACCCTGCACACGATGCAACAGACCCACAGTGTTGTGAGGGACAGTGGCAAACCTAGCCCTGCTCAGGGGGTATGGGGGTGTTCCCACCTGCCCAGAATGTTTATTAATCCACTGGACTCTGTACTCTGGGGCAGCTCTGTACCACCCAGAAGAACAGAGGGATGGGAGCAACAAGACGTTGTTGGGACCCACAGAAGGGTGATATGATTCCACCTAACCCCTGCCACTCTCTCCCTGTCACACCCCCCTTCTTTTTCTATTTCTTCCTTTTCTCTTTCTTTCTCTTCGCCTCTTTTACTATTAAATAAAATATATAAACTTTTGGCACCAATATCTAACCTCTTTGGGTTTTAATTATGTTTTTTGGGTATATTTTGAACCTTTCTGGGTTCGATCCATTTTATTCACAGACTTGGTTTTCTTTGCTCTTCTGTGTTTAAACCAGTTTGCAACAATATCAGAGCAGTAGATGCACAAATATCCTGGATGGTGTAAGTATGTAAGACAGGGATCTGGTATTTCTTTTCCTAGTGGGCTGTACACAGCAATACAGGCATGATCACCTCAAATACTTGATAAGAATAGATCTAAATTTTAAGTGAGACTCTCTAGAGAGAAAAAAGGCAAAGGGTGGCAATGTCTGGCACACAGCCCTTGGAATCCCAGCCTTAGCAAAAGCCATCAAGCACTGAGAGCTGTCAGGGCCAGCAGTGCAAATCCAGACATTTGGTGGTTAATATCACAATTTGCCTTGCAATATCCAATGTCAGAAGTACCTCAGCTTCACTAAAACCCATTCCTTCCCAAAACGCAGGATGGAAAGCCTTAATCAGCTTCCATTGTAAAATACAAAGCCTTGGCATGGCCTCCAACTTGGCATCTACAGCACAGCAGGGAAACAGAAAAAAGATGGTTTGTAGCCACAAAATGGAACAGGTTTGAGAGCTCCAAAATGACACAAAAAACTCACCACAAAGAAAAAGAAGTGTGTGAGTCAGGTCAGGGTAGACAGCTTGTTCTGGTGAGTGGAAAATGATGAGAGGACTGTCCAGCTGCAGCTTTTTGTGCAGCAAAAGGAAAAAAGTACGAGGTAGAAAGGAAGCAAAGGTTTGCAGCCTTTGTAAAATTTTTCCTCTCACGCCTCGTTCCCTCTGTTCTTTTCCTGCAATTCTGGCTCTTGGGTCTGTGTGTGCTCATGAAGAGCACAAAAGGTTTGACACCTAAACTGAGAGCAGGGAATGCAGAGAGCAGCAATGCTGCTGTGGCATGGAGGAAGGCAAAACTGGCCCCAGGGACAGAGCTCTGCCATTTGTGACTGCTCACACTTGGAACATTTATTTCACCTGCACTCAGGACCCACTAACAGGTCACTCTCAGCCCCTGAATGCAAAGGGATGAAGAGGCACGTTCCAAAGATTAAAATCCATGTGCAAATCTGACAGAAAATTGGTTGGTTTAGGCAGACACAGCCAGTGCACTGATTACTGAGGGGGTTCTGGAGTAAATAGGGGCTTCTTTGTAACCACAAGAGGATGAAAAACCTGTCACTGTACTGGGGACTTTTGGACAAAGCCTATTCTCTTAATTTTTTTTAATGAGGAAATATTGAGGTTTTGGGGTGGTGGTTTGTTTGTTTTGCTGTGCTGACACACCCCCACACAGAGCTTTATATAGATGTGAAGAGAAATGAAGACTTCTCCTTTCAGCAGTGAGTCAAGTGAGAGAACACCTGATAAACTGATTTCCCTTCTGGCTGTAATGCAGTGAGTTTAAGAGGGGGGAGCCCCTTCTTCTGCCATTGTTTTATTTTGCAAAGACAAGTTTGGAAAGCCATAAAGCAGCTGCTTTTCTGTATATGTGATTTTTTTTATTTACCCCATGGGGAAAATCATTATTTCCTGAAAGGAAATTGTCAAATGGGGGTATTCCCTGTGAAAATTCCAACAGGAGGGATTCCCATTTTCTAGTAGACTCTGCTTTTCAATTACAAGGGGAATTAAAATGTTATCTGGCAGTCTCAGAGCATCCTGTGGCTCCCAGCAGTGAAGAATGGCAAATCCACAACTCAGCAGATCTCTGGATCAGCCTCAGTGCTCGTGGCACAGAGTTCTTCCCCAAGATACTCTTCCCTCTGGATATAAGGGCATGTCCCTTCTTGGGCTGTACTTGGAGACAGCAGATCTGCAGTGTGAAACAGCACTTTAAAAAGGACCAAGGGATTCTCTGTGGTTTTTTCTGAGTGAACAAAACCTCTGTGATTAGCAGTGATAAGAATTCCATCATGTTAGACCAGATAGAAGGATGGAATTTTATAGCTGCAATAGATCTTTATGTACATCAAGAGTGAGGGAAGGATCAGCCTGGGCTGAAAGAGGTCTAATTTCATACTCTGGAAGAGAACCCATTCCCCGAGCTACTTTTGTTTGTTTGTTTGTTTGTTTGTTTTCCCCAAAGTCTTACTGAAGGTTTGAGGCACAGATCCCTGCCTGGAGCCTGCAAAGAGCAGGAGCAGACAAGCACACCCTGTCTCTGTCTGGCTTTATTTCACATGGGTTTCTTGTTTACCTGGCTGCTATGGGCACTTTCCATTTGAAATAATTCTCCTTTTTTTTTTCCTCTCTTTTGGGCTGAGTAAATAACACTGAACAAACCCCCAACTGTTCCTACTCCAGGGAGAGAACAAGCAGCTCTGTTCTGGGGGTGAGGGACCCAGCAGCAGCGATGGCAGAGCCTGGGACCCACACAGGGCTTGGAGGGATTTTCCTGGGGTTGTGTGTTCCCTGCAGCCTGGGAGGCAGATGTCCTCCTCCACAGGAGGACTGAGGCTCTCCAGCCCTTAGGAGAGCACCAAGGAACCTCTAGGACAGACACACTCCTGGAAAATATGAGAAACACATGTAGGAGTTGGAAAAAAACAGCCAGACAGGGACAGTTGTGTGTGTGGCACCAAACTCAGTTCCAGAAACAGGCTTGTTACTAGGAATTTCCATTGTATATTTATTTATAAAATACATTTACAGAACTGGAGAAAAGCTGCAGAGTCCTCTAAAGTAACATGAATTTCTGGAAAAGTGGAACATACCCTTAATTTGAGCATAATGGATGTATCTGATTAAGTGCCTTGTGTGAATTCAGCAGGGATTTCGTGGTTAATCTTCCTGGAACCACAAAAGTACTATAGGCACCAGCCAGTTTGGAGGCTTCCGCTGATGCACAGATCCTGAATTTCAATTTAAAAGCAGCCTCACTGTAATGTAATATTCCAGTTCAGTTCCTCCCTTTCCCAAGGACACCAACCCTTGTTACATATCTTGCTCGCATGCATCCCAGAACCAGAAATAATTGGCTCAAATTCACACAAGGCAGCGTGTTCCCAAAGCTGCTCCCAAAGGCTCTGTCAGTGTCTGTCACCCCATTGACTGCTGTGAACTCAGGTGTCACCATCACATCTGTGCCAGCTGGAGCTGTTCTACCCTGGCTGAACTTGGCAGAACCCTGTGGCAATGGATTCTACAATTTAATGATGTGAATAATGTGGGAAAACTTCCTCATATGGGAGCTATTCAGAGTGCACACGATGGTCAGAACCATGCCAAATGGCTTGGTACTTTTTCTAGTTTTGTGGCATCTTTTTTATTAGAACCACAGAGTGTTCAGGACACTGAGTGCACTGGAAATGTACACAATGACATTAAGATTTTTCAATTGGATTCCCATTTCCTTTCTGATAATTTCTGACATTTATATGCCTGATTGACTGCAGTAAGCAAAGCACTTTGTTGTTAAGAGCAACTGATAGTCTAAGATCATGATCAGGTGTGGTAGTAGTTAATTTAAAGCCTGTCAGTGTTTATACTGCTTACATTATCTGTTACCATTTGCATCACTTCGTTGATACTGTATTTCTTCTGCCTTTGTAATACTCAGTCATTTGGTATTCTGAAATCCTCTCGTGATTCTCTGCAATCCTCTCTAGATTAGGACACTCTGGGTAATCCTGTGTGTGCATGAGCCAGCTCAATCCAAACCCTCTTGGAGATGTTTTTGAATTGGCACACCCCAAAAAGGAGTCTGAGGGCTTCTTGATTGCTGGTTTGGTTTTTTCCAGGAGTCACTTTCCTCTTAATGGCTTCAGAATGGACAGTCCAAATGTATTTACAGCTCTGTCAGACTGAAACCCAGCACAGGATGTTTCCCTTACATGAGTTATAATGGGTTATACTGGTTTGGTCATTATGGAAAAACTCCTTCAGAGCATATAGAACTCCTTTTAAAATGACTCTGTATGAAAAAGGAGCCTGAGCAACCCTGGACTGTGGGGTGCTGCTCCAGCAAGAGGAATCATGGAATGGTTTGGGTTGAAGGTTCTTTAAAGATTATGTAGTTCCAGTCCCCTGTCATGGGACACCTTCCACTATCCCAGATTGCTCCAAACCTCATCCAGCCTGGCCTTGGACACTTCCAGGGATGGGGGAGCCACATCCTGGGGGCATCCAGGGGTGGGAAGCACCGTGATGCCCTTTCACTTCCCGCAGGACCAGTGGCAGGTTTATCCCCAGTCACCTCCTGAAGTGGCTCTTTGCAGAGATCTCCAGCTCTGGGACCCCAGCAGGGACTCCTGGAGCCTGGCTGCTCCCCGAGGGGGCTCAGGGCACACTGGGCACTTGGTGCTCTGGGGGCTCAGCTGTCACAGCAGTGCCACCAGTGAGCAGGAACCAGGGTGGCTTCCAGATGCCTTGAAGGAAGAGAAGGAAATGGAGCAACCTTGGGTTCAGCTGCTGCTCTGGGTGGGACTGGCTGGCTTTTACACAGCTTCAGCAGGGAGAGGAGGGTGGGACAACTCACCAAGAGGACAACTTAACAGGCAAAAAGCATAAAGTGCATTATCATGCTTAAGTGATTAAAGAAAAAAAAGCCTCCTGAACCTCAGGATCTTGCAAATATACAACAATCACCCTAAGGCAGATGGACAGATTGTTCCATCAGGCTAAATTACCTTGTTTGGTCAGAATTGCCTTTATTCTTGCCTTTTTTCTATCGGGGGAATGCTGACTCTTCGGAACTGCTGTAAGGTTTCGTGTTCCAGAACAGAGACTGAGGACTTTAGAACAACTTTCATTTTGAGTAAGATTTTCTCAGGGGGTGGTAGTGGTGGTGTCATATTTTTAATGCCAATTTCCAGTGCAGCAGCTTCCGTTTTCCACTCAAGGCCACTATCAGCCTTTTCTAAACCACTCTTCCTGAGTGGCAGAAAAACAGAGCTGCACACAGGATGATAGGAAGAAAGACAAATTCATTGCTTAAGTCTTAAGTACAGGCTAAAAGCCTCTCCAGTACATGATGGCAGGATCATTTAATGCCCTTCTTGTGGGATCACTTCTCTACACAGGGGCTGCTTTGCCAACAGCTCTCATTTTAAAAGCTGGTAGAGTTTGAGAGGTTGTGAATGAAGGAGAGAAAATCGTGTTGACTAAGGGTACAGTGCTCGACTCCAAAATACGTGAATAGAACTAGAACAAAGTGAGGCACAGGAGCAGAAAAGTGCAGTTCACATGGATGGAACTCCAGCCAACTCCTGTTTGTATGGGCATCCACTGCTATGGAGAAAAACTACTAATATCCTTCAGCTGCAGACATGACTTCATATCCTAAGGCACGCTCCATCTAACGGTACCTTTCAAAGCCAGCAGCATCACTCCTGCTCTCACTGACCCCAAGAAAAAGCCACAAGCACCCTAAAACTTTTGTCCACAGGGAGCAGTTTTGGCCTTGATGGATGCCTGGACCACAGATTGGATCATGGGACTGAAACAAAGAGAAGAGAACAGAGGGTTGTGAGCTCTGGCTGTGCAGGAGAAGCAACATTTCAGAGCTGACCCAGACTGATTTGTTTGCATTTGTCAGGTTTTGTTACTGTTCCTGAGGGGGCCTGTAGAGTACATCACTTCTATTGGTGCTGGTAGGGATGCACCTCATTTCTGAGGAATACAGAGAGTTTGTCCTGCTTGTTGCTCTTTGTCTACCAAAAGCAGAGATGGAAGGATAGTGGTCTGGAACCGGTCCTTAAAAAGTCCCCATGTCAGTTTTTACTGCACGTATTCTCCACTTCCACTCAGCAGCACTTGGTCTATACTACTGTGCTTTAGGTATTCTTAAAATTAAGGACAGCTCCACTACAAGGAATTTATTAAGGACAAGTTAATTGGGAGACAGCAATGCTGACACCTTGGGTTTGCACAAGCATCTTATTTCCTTCTGACTTTCCTGTTGCACACTTTCCTGCCCAGTAAAAATCTGCCAGTCTTGGTACAGGAGATTCCATAAGGATGAGCAAGCTGAGGGAATTCCCTTAATTCTACAGCTCTTTTCTCCATTTGATCTGTGCAGTGTCACTGACATGTCAGATAAAAAGGTATCTGCCAGCTATGGACCTTTGCTGATATTGTCTTTTCTTTCTTTCATTTTTTCTGTCTCAAGTGCAGCTAAGAAAGAGATCTCTGAACTCTACCAGAGCTGAACTGCAGTTGAACAGGGAAGCCACAGTTTTGCTTCACCACTTGAAGCACAAAAACTGCACTGTGAGATGGAGTAACATAAAACTATTGTCCCATTGTAGTGGGAACTCCAAAAGCTGGGGAGATGCAAGGAGAGGATGCCCAATTTTAGGAGCCTGCTCCTGTGGAAGATATGCCTGGTAAAATGGTCAGAGACTGCATGGTCCAAGAGTTTCAATTCCAGCCTTTTCTGTTGTAGCCTTTCACTGCAAACTGCAGTGGGGAATACGGATCACCAAACACAAAACCACAAGCAGCAGAAAGCTAAGAACACATATGTGCTTGCCCACAGCACTGCTGCCTGTAAGCTGTTCTCCAACCAACAAAAACATCTCAGTGGCTGGAAAAGATGAACAGGCCTGGTTGCCAAGTCATGGCCTGAACTATTCCAGGGGCAGAAAAGACAGCTGGACTGCTGGTAAAGAACAGGGCTATTTAAGGAGACTCACTCAGGCCTAATGGAAAATGCAAGGATAGAATTATCAATTATTTTACACTAACCCAACATTTCAGGTCCAGGAAAAAAGCCATCACAAGGAAGCAGAAGAGAGAAGCTGGTTAGATTCGCCTGGCAGCTCAATCCAGGTACAGAAAGAGCAGAATGTGCTGCTATTTAGAAGAAAGAAAATTGTTTTTCAGAAGATGGTGATTCTGGAGTGTTTCAGCCTACAAAGCAAATGTACCTGCACTGTTATTCCAAGTACTGACACAAAGTCAGTGTGATCTCAGGGCCTTGGGTTATCACAAAGAGTCACAAAAGCCATCAGTGCAACAGAGATAAAGAAATTATTTTTGGATATATAGCTGTATGCTGATATTTTAAGTCATACTGCCGGTCTGCTTTCTCTTTCAGCCCTCAGGGCAGCTGCTCCTAGTGTGCTGCACAGTGTTCCATATTAAGAATTCCAATGCAAAACCCTGGCTGCCACCCAGAAAGCATGTTAGAGAGCAAACACACAGAGCCAAATAAACATCCCAGAGACTCTGAGAAAGGCCCAACACACAACTGCCAAGGGGGACTCCGAGCTGAAATCTCCAAGAGAGGGAAAGCTCTTCAGCAGGACCTTCAAACGCAGCTTTGTCAGCTGCAAACCCCACTGTAACTGAACTTCTCACTGTCCTTTTGCCCAGGCCTTGGTCCCACACTGTTGGCAGCCTCAGCATCTGTGTCTCAGATGCTCAAGAGTCACAAGAGCATTTAGCAGGATTTGTAATGAGGGAGGGAGGGCAACAGAAAACTCTTTGGTTTTTGTTCACAGGAATGCTCTGTTCAGTGCCTATTACAAAAAAAGGCAAAACCTTTGCTTTAGAATTCAGTCCAAAGTGCAAGTTTGAAAGAATTCTGAACATCTCTGTGCCCTGTTCCTCAGCACTTCCTCTCACAGTTACATATTTCAACAGGAAGCTCTGTAAATGTGTGGCAGCCCAAGAGTTGAATGTCGGGGTATCTGATGAAACTTTTACAAGAACATCCCCCAGGACTTCCCAAAAATTAACAACTTTGAACAACTTTTGTAATTTCTATTCAGGGCAGAAGCAAACTGTATTTCAGTCTTTTGGAGATTTAAATACACATGTACCAAGGAATATCTTGTTTACACTGTGTGTTCCAGGCTGTACTGTGAAGCTGTGGTGCTTATTCACAGCACAGGATGTAGCAATTTCTGGCTTCCAGCAGCACTTGATTTTGAAGGCCAGAACATCATTCTGTCTTGTTTGCTCTCCTGGGACAAACATAAGTGGATGAGCAGGGAAGCATTCCAATCTACAGCACAGGGAATTCAGCAGGTATAAACTGGATCTGGCAATGAAGTTGTTGATCTAATATGCTGCTGTCATAGCAGCTCAGATGTAAGAGAAAAGGTAAATCATACTTCCTGGCTCTGTGTGTCAGTGGAGATGCTGCAGGGTATTTTACAATAACCCTCATGTCCCAAACAACGTTTTCATCTGGATTGTTTTGTTCAGCCTCAAAAAAATCCCACTGGACATAACATTCCCCATCTATTCCCACAGCTGCACAGCCAGTTCTGTGCCTCTAGCCTGGCTGCAGATGTTAAAGAAACCTGGGCCTGGGGCTGTGGTGGATCTGAGTCAAAGTCTCCACTGAGAGAATTGGAGTATTTAAGGTAACTGCATAATCTTAGAGTGAATTGTAACTGCTGCAGGACACCTCAGGTCAACTCCTGGTCCTTCCACCCTGTCAAAGTGGCTTGATGGCCAGGGCAGGACTGGGTATTCACTCACACTTGGCATCTGTAGATGGCAAAAGTATTTGCACCAATGGGATTTATTCACCCATCTCCAGGGGTGATGTATTAAACAGAAAAAAATCTGACTTTCCTGGTGTTAAGGTATGTTACGTTGCCAGTGACAGAGAGCTGCAGCTGCTGGGCAGTTCCAGAGAGCTGCTATTTAAGGGTGTCTACAGATGTGAAACACAGGTGGTATTTCCAGGAAACCCACCTGGAAATCCTAGGGAGAAAAAAGTTACCTTAAATGCTAAAATTAGACATGACTAATCCCAGTTCTATGGGCAAAGGAACTAGCTGATTGCTGCCCAGGTTGGACAAGCTCCTGAGATGAATGAACACCACCAGGTAGTTTCTCTTTTCAGCTTGGGAAGGATTTGCTCTGACACTTCAGTCCCACTGAGGCCTCCACAGGGATGACTGGTCAGCAGAATTTTGCTGCTGTCCTGGTTCTGGAACATTCTGAAAGGACACTTGTTGTGTTGGCTGGCAGCTGCACAGAAAACTCTGGAGGGATATATTGGTGAGCCCTACCAGTCTCTGACCTGTCTCACCTTCTATTCTGAGAGTATTAGCACAATTCACTTAGGATATGTGGGGACTGGATCAAATCCAGGAGAAGAGATTAGTTAGGTCTAAGGAAGTGGATACCAAGCAGAGAAAGGTCAAAAGCCATCACACACATGGCACACAGCACCAGAATGTGCAGGAATTGTTGACCTTCCTCTAAGCCAATGCATAAGGTGTGCACCTGCCCCAGGATGAAAGCAAGGCTGGAGGCTGTAACTTACCCATGAAGAAAAGCTCCGGGGACTTTTTGTCTGTAGCAAGCTCTGCCATGGGCCCACCAAAGCGCAGCCACAGCCCAAAGGCAATGACAGCCAGTCCTGCCAGCTGCAACAAAACAGAGCAGTCAGAGCTGCAGTGACAAATGGCTGGAGAGCATCACAGAGGTGTCTTGGCACCTTGTGCTTTCCTGAAATCCCACAGCTCAGAATTGCACAGTCAGAAAGTTCGTGCAGTGCTTGCCAGGGTCTGATAACAATTCCTGTTACAGTGCAATGTACTTCTTTCCTCCAGCTCTTCAGTGCAGTGGTGCTTCTGAACTTGCTAGTGACTCTCAAACCTTGTCAGTCATTTAATCATCAAAACTGGACCTGAATTGCTATGAGAAATGGAGTGGGGCAGGGGACCCCCACCAAAACTAGGAAGTACAAGGATTGTTACCGGGTAGATCTCTTGGATCACAGAAATTACAAAGCAGTGACAGAAGGAAAAATTCCCTTTTAATGTGAACAAAACTAGGTCACAAAGGAGTGTCACAGCATGTTGCTTGAGGGGAAAGATCTACAGTCAGAGGTCTGAGCCTCACCAGATGCTAGACAGATCATCAGCCTGTCAGACAAAGCTGTGTGCCCTGGCAGAGAACTCCAGCATCCCTCAGGAGCAGCGCTGTGTATCCTGGCAGAGAGCTCCTAAATCCCACAGGACCAGTCCTGTGTGTCCTTGGGCAGCTCCAGCATCCCTCAGGAGCAGCGCTGAATATCCTGGCAGAGAGCTCCTAAATCCCACAGGACCAGTCCTGTGTGTCCTTGGGCAGCTCCAGCATCCCTCAGGAGCAGTGCTGTGTATCCTGGCAGAGAGCTCCTAAACCCCACAGGACCAGATCTGTGTGTCCTGTGTGCAGCCCCAGCATCCCTCAGGAGCAGCACAGTGTCCTGCTGCTGTCCAGCCCACAGCCCCAGTCTGTGGCACATGCACAGCTTGGACAAAGCTCACAAACACCTGCTGCTTCCCATGTGGGTGCCATCCTGGCATGGTGCTCCCCTAACCTGTCTGGCATTCCCTGGCCCTTGATCCATTGGCACAGCTCCACCAGCTGAGAGAGCAGGCAGTTGTGCAGCTGGAGAGCTCAGGATCACAGCTTTCCTCACAGATGTGTCCTAGCAGAGGGTGAGGGTCCCCTGCCACCCTGTCACAGCATGGGGACCTCCCCGCTGGCAGCTTTGGGCTGCCAGGGCCTCTCCAGGCTGTGGAGTGTCCCTGGCAGTTCGGGATGAATGTCCCTTCCATCTCAGTGAAAAGGCAGATAACAAAACACAGTAATTGTCACTTTTGAGAAACAAATAACACAAAGCTTTGTCCTTCTGCTGCCTTGCAGCTGCAGCTGGGCAGCATCACTCTGCCCCTCCAGCTCGAGCACAGCAGCACTGTGTCCCCGGAGAGCGCAGCGCTGTCACCACGAGGGACCAGCCTTTGGTTTAACTGTGCTTCAGGCATAAAGGAGACAAAGCCCAAAACTGCTGGGTCCGGAGAGGATGAACAGGATGACTTTGTCACTTCTTTTAGAAAGACCCCAGTGAATCAGAAGGAAAGAAAAAGACATTTAAGGAGATAACATTGCTGATTGTTTTCTGGAAAGCTGAAGGGAGAACAGAGCATGAGGGAAAGTGTGAGAAGAGAAATCGTGAATTCAGCTGTGGAACTGTGAGACTATTGAAAAGGTGCAACGAGGGGAGAATGGACAGAGCATTCCCTAAATCTCTTGGGGGTGATGTGAGGACTCTGTCTTAGGATGAACTTGTAGCAGCTGTTGGCTCCCTATTTGAAATGGCATTAGTAAAAAGCACCGTGATGCTGTGAAATGCTCTGCTCAATGCACTGCACTGGGAGAACCTCTCACAGCCTCCTCCTGCAGCCGCGTGGTTGCCGGGGCAATGGTCGCTACTCTAAACGATCAGTTTAGACAGATGCTGTCTCTGCTTAGCAATGCCATCTTACAGCAAGCCGCCGCTTTCCCAGGCAGAGCTGTATCTCCGCTGGAGCCAGCAGAAGCCGGGAGCGCTGGCCGGGCGCTCCCGCAGCCTCAGCTCGGGCAGCCGATCCCGCAGCGCTGCCCGGAGGGA
>JAHLSL010000083.1:2374765-2426709 GCA_025920805.1 Petroica traversi | reverse complement strand
CCCCCTGGCGGCCCGGCTGTGCCCGGCGCCTCCGCACGGCCCGCGGCACGGGATCCTTATAACAACAGTTATAGCTTTATAACAACAGTTATAACTTTATAGCGACAGTTAGAGCATCAAAACAACAGTTATAATCTTATAACAACAGTTATAACTTTATAGCGACAGTTACAGCATCATAACAACACTTATAATCTTATAACAACAGTTATAACTTTATAGCGACAGTTAGAGCATCATAACAACAGTTAGAGCATCACAACAGCAGTTACAACCTTATAACAACAGTTATAACTTTATAGCGACAGTTAGAGCATCATAACAACAGTTATAATCTTATAACAACAGTTATAACTTTATAGCGACAGTTATAACTTTATATCGACAGTTATAGCATCACAACAACAGCTAGAGCATCACAACAGCAGTTATAACCTTATAACAACAGTTATAACTTTATAACAACAGTTATAATATCACAATAAGAGTTATAACCTTATAACAACAGCTATAACATCATAACAACAGTTATAACATCACAACTACAGTTATAACCTTATAACAACAGTTATAGCATCATAACAACAGCTATAACATCACAACAGTTATAACATCATAACAGTTATAACCTTATAACAACAGTTATAACATCACAATAACAGTTACATCATAACAACATTTATAACATCACAACAACAGCTATAACCTTATAACAACAGTTATAACATCATGAAACAGTTATAGCATCATAACAACGGTTATAACATTATAACAACAGTCATACCATTATAAAACAGGTCTGATCTCCAGGTGTTCAACTGATCCACGGGTTTCTGAGGAAAACCACAAAGGTGATCAATGTTTTCATTTCCTAGCCTATTTGGAACAAATCAATATCATTAAGGAAAGAAGAGAGACGTTGAATTTTTGTCAGTAGGATTATCAGATTGTCAGGATTATCAGAAGGAGACATTTGCTTGGTAGACAATCCACAGTATTATTCCATGAGCTGCTCTAGTTAGCCCTTTTTGCTAGGAAGAGTGAAATTTCCACCTTGAACATGTCCAGCTTCAAAATCCATGGATTTTATTGTTTTTTTCTATTAAAGACCCTTCTGTTATCGGTCATTTCCCCCTGAGGTTCTTAGATGAAACAAGCATGGGGATATTTGTAACAGGCTTCAATTTCTTTGTAGTTAGATTTACAATTATGCAGATCCTGGGGTGAGGACTATTTGGTTTTGGTTATTTTCTGATTGCAGACCATGCTAGGAAGCTTTTCAGGGAAGTGTAGCACTAGGTGTTCAGATACTGCTAAACACATAGAATTCCTTTTACTTGTAGTGAAAGAGGGATAAGAAACTTGCTAGAGCAAGATAAGTCCTTGCTAGAGCAAGTGCTGTTTAATTTCAATTACTAGAAGAAAGCCTGAGTTATTATTCCCATAAATATCATCCTGACTTGAGAATTAGAATATTTTAAAATGCATTTGGGTGAGGGAGGCGATCAGTTTTACCATTTTCCTTCCAGATCTGACCTACCCTTCCTCTGTTTTTCAGTCTTCCAAATGGTTCTCTGATAACCCATTAACCTTTTCGAAATCAGGAGAGAACAATATTCCTTTTACTTTCCGGTGTTTGACTGTTTCCTAAGTGGTTTATAATTCTAGTTCTATGCTTTATGAACAGCAAATGAGTGTTTCTTAGCTCTGCAGAGGATTGTTCAGATTTCACAGGATTAAAGAATAAAATTACAGATTGGTTTGGGTTGGGAGGGACCTTAAAGCTCACCCAGACCCATGGGCAGGGACACCTTCCACTGTCCCAGGTTGCTCCCAGCCCTGTCCAGCCTGGCCTTGGGCACTGCCAGGGCTGGGGCAGCCACAGCTTCTCTGGGCACCCTGTGCCAGGGCTCACCATCCTCACAGGAGCAATTCCTTCCCAATCTCCCATCCCTCCCTGCCCTCTGGCAGTGGGAGCCATTCCCTGTGTCCTTTTTGCTTCCTGTTTCTCAGCTGCTTCTATGCATGATAAGCTCAAATTCCCCATTCAGGGTCCAAAATAGCCCTTGGGAGAAAAATTGGCCAGGGAGTGAGGAGGATCTTCCCTAATAGAAATAATCTTATTCCCTGACTTAAATATTTAATTTACATGGAGCTACAACTGATTGTAAATTCCAAGCAAACAGCCCCAAACCCATAGTGGACTCCCATTCTTCCAGGGACAATGAAACTTGCATCATACCTTTGGCATCTGTGTTGCTGTTTCCATTTCCACTGAGTAATTGCCGGAATTCTGGGCCTGGCAACTCTGTCTCTGTCTCTGAATGCAGCTCAGAAATTGCTCCCTGGAATACAAAGGAGGTCAGAAGGGACTGTACTCCTCCAAGTGTCTGGGCAAATCGTCTGCTCCTTTGTTTCCATGCTTTTAATTTTTTTCTGTATATTTTCTTGCTTTGCATCAGGCAAATCAGTCTGCAAAGCTCACATGGGGCCGTTGTGAACTGGTTGGATGCCCTGACAACTGCAGTGGCCTGGTTTTCTATTTTCAAGAGTGTTCAGAATTTGCTGTGCTTCAAATCCTGACCTGTCTATGAAAGCTGCTTCTCAGAAAATGCATTGCAAGGGTATAAAATCTCAGAATCCTATAATTTCTATAGCAAATATGATATTATTTCTAGCATCACCCCTTAAAAGCCAAAGTGGGAAGAAGACAGAAGAACACCAAGTTTTCTTTTCTGTTGTGTTCCAACGAGCCTTTCCCACTCTCAGCTTGGTGTTTGGAGTCCCCTCTCAGCTCTCCACTAAAAAAATGAGAGGGAATTATTCAGTTACCAGTCATATTCTCTCTTTGCAGGTTCCTTCTGCTCTTGGGCTTGGTTTCTCTCCACTCGGGTAGATGTGAGTTGCACAATCCCACTTGGATTCAGCATCTCTTCCTGCTGAGTCCCTGTGCAAGGTGTGGGGGAGTGGTCCTTGACACTTATCCCAATGATCATCCTGTGTGTGATTTTGGTGGGCACAACAGAGGGTGATCTGCTTTGCAGCCTCTTGGAACAGCCACATCCTGCACAGCCTCTAAGGTGTGAGGGTTCCAAAGGAACATTCCCACTAAATCTTCCCTTGCCAAGGGAAAGAAGCTTCCATATCATAGTTCAGCCTCTCTGCTCCCCTCAGGTGAGACCCCACCTGCAGAGCTGCCTCCAACACTGGCCCAAGCACAGGAGGGACCTGCAGCTGCTGGAGCCAGTCCAGTGGAGGCTCCAGGGGGATCAGAGAGATGGAGCAGCTCTGCTGGGAGGAAAGGCTGGGAGAGCTGGGATTGTTCAGCCTGGAGAAGCTTTGAAGTGACTGAGTTGTGGCCTTCCAGGAGCTGAGGGGCTGGACAAGAAAGATGGAGAGAGACAAGGTCCTGGAAGGACAGGGCAAGGCAGAATGGCTCCCACTGCCAGAGGGCAGGGTTGGGTGGGACACTGGGAAGAAATTCTTCTCTCTGAGGGAGGGGAGGCCCTGGCACAGGGGGCCCAGAGAAGCTGTGGCTGCCCCATCCCTGGGAGTGTCCAAGACCAGGTTGGATGGGGCTTAGAGCAACCTGGGATAGTGGAAGTTGTCATGGCAGGGGGTTGAACAAGAGAGGCTTTAAGGTCCTTACCCATCCAAACCACCCCGAGATTCTGTGATGTGGTGAGAGTTGGTGTCCATGGGAAGAGCCCCTACACACATTTTTGCTGTAGCAACACCCAGTTCTCAGCAGTGGAGTTTCCTTGACCAAAACACGGAACTATCAGAGAGGAACTTTTGTTCCTGGTTAATGTTGCCTCTGGACATGAAGTAGACTTTGAAAAAGCAAGTTTCGTTGTTTTGCTCCCCATTAATCAGCAGCACATTCTGGGCAGTTGACGTTGATTTATCCATGAACCATCTCTGACAAAATGTAATGAATGCTCAAGAAATGTTTTAATTTGGCATCATTTCCCTGGAAGGCTTAGAAAAGTAAGAAGATGCTTTGTTTCCCAGGAAACCTGGCCTAGAAGATAATAACATGATCTGTCAAACTGTGGAAAACGCTAAGGAAAAACAGGTTATCAGAACTGTTGCTCAAGTTTAATTAGAAGGAATTCTTCTGTTACGTGTGATGGCTGAGGGCTTTTTGAGCTAATCTGGCTGTTTGGGTCAGCATGGAAAATGAGGTATGGAACTGATTCTGTGATGAGTCACAGGGGGTCTGGGACAGCTGGACAGGGATTAATTCATTTTGCCCAGGCCAAAGAGTCTCTGCTGTGGATTACAGTGGGAGCAGTTCCCAGAAGGGGGGTCCCTACTTGCACGTGGATATTTCTCCTGTATTTACAGCTTTCCCAGTGAGAAGGACTGACATTCTAATCCTCATTCTTACAGACTGAACATCTTGAGGTACTGCCTGCTCTCAATGCCAGTGACAGAGGAAAAGGCTGTTTTTCCAAAACTTTTGTGTGTTCGTTGCCTCTGGGCTCAGGAGGCTTCCACAGATCCAGGGGACACGTATCTCAACCAGTGTGGAGTGGAGATTTTCTGCAGAGATTGGGCCGCTGGAATGATCCCAGAACTGTAAGTTCTTGAGTCTTGTCCTAGCTCAGCCCTGTGGTTTACTCCCATATAATCTGTTGTTCTCTTTAGGGAATTAAAATCTAATACATATAAAAGGGTCTAAGAGTGACTTATTTCATAGTGCTCTGGGACTGTTTATTACAGAAAGCCTATTAAAAAGCTCTGCTAATCTCTGAGCTGTATTCCATCATCTTTTCCAACCTTAATGATTCTAAGAGCTAGAGGAGGGTGTGCAGCTCTGCCCTAAGGCTGGAAAGTAGCAGTAGCAGAAACCCAGGGTGCTGTACAGAGCTCCAAACATTGCCAGCCATTCCAGAAATACCCCCGGGGCAATCCCCTAGGGGCACGTGGAATTTCGTGCAGTCAGCACGGAGGTCCCAAAGGCCCTGACTCACAATCTGCATCACAGGAGGGAACAAGCTGTTGCTGCTGTTGCTGCTGCCTTGACTTGAAAATTGTTCGAGCCAAGTAGGAAAAGGAAACTGCTCCAAAGGGCAGTGGAAAAAAAGAAAGTTACTCAAATTCAAAGCTTATGCCTCAGGATCAAGGAAGTTTACTAGACAGGTTTTAAACTGCACATTTCTGTGGTCCTTCAAAAATGCATCACGGCTGGAATGTGAAATCAGAGAAGTGAGTGGTGAAACGTGCCACGTCCTCTCTGCTTTCACTTGACTGCCATCGGGGACTGGGCTGATTTGCAACACGATGAGAAATACCAGTTCCACCAGTGAGGTCTGGGAGCTGGGTTAGCTCCTGGGGAGGGAGGGATGCTCTGCTGGGTGTGCTCCCTCCAGCAGAGCCTGGCTGCGGTTCTGAGCTGCCTCCAGCTGGCAGGAGATGAAGATTTCACTGACAGCAGGGGCTGAGTGGCACTTGCAGGGTTTGCATCTCTTTGAGATGGTGAGGGGGTACCCAGCAGACAGCAGAAATCCTTAGAGAAGTGTCTGCTTCCACAGAACTGCTTTAATTGATGGAGGTTTAGGCATTTTTTCAAGTTTCAGTGTAGGGACAGCAGCAGCAGATGATGTATGAACTGTAGCAGGTGCTCAGTATCACGGAGAAATACTCCCTGAAACCCAAGGCAAAGGGAAATCTGACCACTTTTATGGCCTTTAAGAATATAAATTTGTTTGTTGGTTAAATAGAAGAAAACAAAGGAACTGAAGAAGCCGAGAAAACCCATTTATTTTCCTATTTCTCAGAATATTGATGGCTTTCCATCAGGAAAGGCAGCTTTTAAAACAAACATACAAATAACACTATGGAGTTTAAAAGCTTCATCGTTATTAACATTTGGTTATTGTTATATCTGGGGCACCACCATGCTGCCTGCTCTACCCTTACTATGAAATGTGATTTTCTCTTGGCACAGAAACCTCCGCCTGTGTTGTATCAGAAGAATATTTGGACACAGCATTCAGTTATCTGAGGGAAGTTTTGGTTTCTGTTCAAAGAAATCATCACTGCAACATGTTGACAATAAATTATTCAGTTAATTTTTGGGGAAGATTTCTCTGCTATTTAATCTGTCCTGCAGGCTAAAGGATGGCATGGGCTCCACTCAAGTTAAACTGGAGGCAGCAGTGCCTTTCTCCTCCTCCTCCTCCTCACTCCAGGGGTAAATTTCTTTGCTGGGCTGCACCTTGGATTCTGTGGTTTTAACTCAGCTCCTTCACATGCACCTTCAGTGCTGGGGAAGCATTGGGGTCCAGAGCCTCAGCACTGATTAAATTTAAAATTATCCCTGCAGAATGAGCTGCTGCTCAGGACAGAATCTCAGTCAATGATGAGGAGTCCAAAGAACTTTTCTGAATTCTACCCCAAGTTACTCCTTTGCAAGGATGAAACTGAAGGGAAAGGTCCAAAATGAACTTTCTTGTGTGAATGGTTCTTCTCAAATAAACAGAAATGCTGCTGACTTTTCCATCTTCCATGGAAATTTGCTAGAAAGCAGAGGAACTGAGGAGAGAAGGAACTTTTAAAAAGGACGTATCCAAAGCTATTCTTGTGCTATTTATACAAAGCCTTTTGCATCTGTAGCTGCCTGTTAGAGAGGTACAAAATGTCCTTCCAGAGCAAATGTACTCAGACTAATTCAGACATATTTGGCAGCTCGTAAAGGTGTTTAACTGTTCATGGATCTGGGTAAAAAAGTCAAGTACTTTTGACTTTAAGACTGAAATCAGATGCTAATAGTGATGGATGTTTATTTCAAGAACCTGCCACCAAGACCAAATTTTCATGCTAAGTCAAATCAACCCACGTGTAAAATCACTATTATGTTAACTACAGAAAACTTCACTGAGTTTTATAATCCTCCTCCCCTTCCCTAATTCATATTAACCCCTGTAAGAAACACTCATCAGGATTGTTAAAATATTTACAGCATGGAAAAATATCTGCAAGTGTGGGAAGGAAAACCATGGCAGTATGAGGACATAATTCCTATTTCACAGGGATCCCTGTTTCAATCTTGATAGAATCTCATTTTCTGTCCCATTCACATGAGTGCTGCTTTTCTGCTTCTGGCTGGAACATTTGAAGGAAATATATTGATGTGATCGTGGTGTGATATTGTTTGGGTACAAGAAGAGAAAATTTCCATCAGGGAGAGCCGATCTGAGCACAGCTGCTGCTGCTGCTGCTTGGAAACTTGCCAGTGTTTTAAATAGAATTCTACATTTTCCCAGGTCTAAGAAGTAATAGAAAAAGCTTTTAGGAGTGGCGTAGGATTAAGTGTTTAGGAAAAATTGGGGGAAAGGTATTGGAGTTTTCGTGCCTGGCTGTGAAGTGCAGGGAAGCATTGGAGAGACCCAATTCCAGGGCTCCAATCTGAGTGACCAAGTGCCAAGGGACAGGACTCTTCCTTTGAAATCATCCCACAGCTCAGCCTGCCCTTATTTCCATTATTCTTGCTCTACATTCTCTTTTTCTGATCTTCTTAAAACAAACATCACTGAATTCCAGCAGGCCAAACTGGGAATGTGCTCCTCCTATTCCTACCCTTACATTCCCAAGCTGTTTCCTTTAGCATTTACTGGCAGCTGCCCATGAAGTGGACAGGCCATTGGTGCTACCAGCACATAAATTCATTTCTCTGGCATTTCTTTCAAGTCAGCCCCGAGAATTTCACTGCTCTGCAAGATGTCTGAAACAATATCAGCCCCCAGCCTGTGCTCTTCCCATTTCCACCTTCAGTCTGGAAAAAACAAACCCATTTGGTGCCTAAGTCTGTTCACTCACATGGTGTGCACACGACTGGAGCTAAATCAGAATTTGCTAAAACAGGAAGCTTATTTCAAAGCCTGTGCAGCCCAGCCAGGAAAGCTTCCAGAAACATGTGCTCTGAGATGATCTCAGCACGTTCATTATTCAGACTGTGAATAGCTTTAAAAGGGCCAAATTTCTTCGGGTTGAATCAGCTAGGAAAGTAATTCAAATGGAGCAGCAAGAATCGCCTGAGCAGTTCAGGAAATGTTTGTTGGAGCCACTAAAAATGCAGGAGGAAGAAAAATAAAATCAACTTTGATAAATATGTTATAAAAGTTTGGGCTTATAAGAAACTGGAAAATAAATAGAAGTGCCATAAATTATTTTTCTAGAATGGTGATGCTCTAAACCTTTTTATGTTGAGAGAAACAATCCAACAATAGCAGCACTCCACAAGCAGATGTAATGGTCATGAAAATATCAGACATGTTGAGTAAATTTTGCTTTTTTGGGATAAAGTGAAAGTAACTGTAACTCTCATTCAGCAATTTTATTAAAAAATCACAATCACCATCAATTTTGTAGTCGACCTGTTTTTCACTTAAGTGGCTTAAGTAATGAAATTCTATGGATCTATAGAAATACTTCAAACCAAAGACAAACTCTCTCATTTAGTACCAAAAACTTGGGAAAAGCATGGACTGGATGTTCTGAAACCACACTAGAGGGCACTTGAGCTGCTTTTCTGGAGTAGATAAAGGTCAGAGTAGTAGGATGCTTATGCAGGAGCAGCAGAGAACTGAACTGAACAGGGGAATTATCAGGATTTATCAATATTAGGTTGGCAGAACAATCAGTGATTTCCCCCAACAGCTTAATAGGGGAGAATAGGGGTGAATTTCCAGGTCTAAATTTTGCTTGTAGATTCTGTAAGCAATTAGGAGAAGATAATGTAAAAATTGCTGATTGACTGCATTAGTGTTTTGTCTTTGTACATGAATCAACACAGAAATGTGGGATACTTTGGGAGTTTCAAAGAAAATTGAGTCTCACACAGAGTAAATGTCTGGAGAGCTGAGCTGCTCTTTGCTCCTGCTGAAATGATCTTGCTCCAGTTCTGTCCTTTCCTTTTGGAGTGTGATGCCCTAAAATAATTGGTTTTGTGGGAATGGAACCAACAGCACTTGACAGCCTTTCTGTAAATTATCCATAATAAATACTGAAGGCTAGGAAGGTAGTGCAGACCCACTGCTCATGACCCATTTTCAGAGGTTTGCTTAAAAAATAATTAATATGTTGATCTGGTTCCCAAAGTGGAAAACACCCACAGAAGTTTGAGTGTGTTTAGCTGGAGAAAAGGAGGCTCAGGATGGACCTTCTGGCTCCCCAAAACTCCCTGACAGGAGAGGGCAGCCAGGGGAGTCAGGCTCTGCTCCCAGGGAACAGGACAGGACAAGGAGAAGTGGCCTCAGGATGTGCCAGGGGAGGTTTAACTGGATACTGGGGAAAACCTTTCACTGAAAGAATGATCAGACACTGGCACAGCTGCCCAGGGCAGTGCTGGAATCACCATCCCTGGAAGTGTTCCAAAGTTGTGTGCATGTGGCACTTGGGGCAGGGGTTAGTGGTGACCACAGCTGTTGGGGAAGGTGAAATAGGAAAGCCTTATAGATATGATTACCTTGCAAAACATGCTGAAAATATGGAAAGTAGAATCGAAATTGAGATGAAGACAAGGTTTGAGTTGAAGAGTAACTAAGAAACAATGGCAGAGCTGGCTGAAGGGAATCCTCCTTCTGGATAGAACAATGCCCTCTGCCCAGGCAGGTCCAAAGGGCAGAACAAACCCTGCCTGCCTGGTAGGAGATTCCAAAAAGCAGTTTTTTAAGGTTTAAAATATAATGGTAATGTGATGATTCTTATGGGTTGTATGTAAATGTTGTAGAGTTTGTAACTTGTCTCAGATTGGTTAAAGAGAATTAGAACATTCAACACACAGCAGTGCTGGGGGAACAGCTGACCTTGATAACCCCAAAAGGCTTTTCCATCTGAATGATTCCATAGTTCTCTGATCTCTCAGGGATCAAGACCTCCCTACCTTTGGTGCTGCCCCCATGTTTTGAGGTCCAGGAGCCCTGGCAGAGCATCTCCTGGGCACCTTCTCTGCCTGTGCAGAGCCCTGTGGGCTCAGGTGCTGCTGCACAGCACCACTGACATTTCATTTCCTGCAGATCACTCTGAAGTGTTTGGAAACACAAGAATTGGCTGTCTCTGAAGCAGAAGGCACTTGAGTGGCTGAGTTTCAAATGATCCTCTTTTTGCCCTGACAGCCACAGCCAGCCTCCAGCTTGCAGCAGCTTCACTCCATCATTGCTGAAACAAAGCTCTGAGCTGCAATTAATTTTCTGGGCAATTTACAGACTTTCTGGTAAGTCAGGATTTTATGAAGGACATGGATTCCGTATATCCTGAGGGACATCCATTTTCTGTGGATCACACTCCCCCAGTCACAGGGAATCACTGGCGAGTTTGGTGACCTTTCAGTTTGTGTTTGCTGTTCCTCAGCCTCTCCTCTTTCCCCTTCCCGTGCCCTCGTGAGACCCCACCTGCAGCAACTCTGAATAAACTGCAGTTGAATCGCTGTCCTTCCAATCCTGCCTTTCAGTGCGTGTTTCCTCATGCACATCCAGGCACGGTGGGAGTTTTCCTGCTGCCAGCAGTGAGGTGGGACATGTTTGTTGACAGGCTGACACGTGCAGCACGTCCTTGCAGTGAGGACAAGCTGTGTGCTGAGGAAAAAGCCTTGGGAGAGCTGGACAAGCCCTCACAGGATCCAGGAGCCACCTCAGACCTCTCTGCATTCCATTCACATGGCAGGTGTGCTCTTTTGATCTGGCTCCAGGAGCAAGGAGGGAGTGAGGCAGGAGCACCTCCATCCCTGCTCCATGGATGAGGAGAGGGGCAGATGCTGCCTTTGCTTTTTTGGAGCACTATTGGGTTATGCTTGGAACCTGTTAATGAGATTAATGCAAAAGCTGAGTGGGATGGAGTGGATAGAGACACAGATCTGGTTTTTACTACTGACATATTGATCTAATCTTCCCATGCTTTCCATGTATATCCTGGATATTTATGGCATAAGAGCACACCACCAGAAACACTGAGCACCCAAATCCTCCAATTTTTATCACTTTTGTAAAGCTTCTCTTTGAAGTATCTTGAAGGGGATTTCTTGCAGTTTAGTTATAATCAGAATTTAGAGCATATGGGTAATAAAAGGAGTTGTTTTGTAGTAACCTCCTGAATGGTAACAGTGCTGTATACAAGGGACTTGTCCGTCTAAAAGGAACATATAATTTAAAATTTAATAAATTTTACCTCCCTAGGAGGAGCTTTCTATGCCTGGAATAAGAAGAAATTCCCTTCCTTCTGCTGAGTGGAGGTTTTGCAATTATATTTTGTTGTTGTTGGGTTTTAAAATTAATTTTTCGTTGGTTTTTTTTTTTAAGCAGATACCATGACTTGAAGTTTTTGATGAACCCCCTCCTTCCTGAGTGTTTTTGGGTGGAATAGAGAACAGAAATGAAAGTTTAGTGAAATTCTGAGGCTAATGACTTTGTTCTTTAGCTTAAATTAGATTGTTTCCATGACAATCCTTCAGTTAATTGTACTTAAGCCACTTAATACCACAGTTTCTTCTGGGCTTCCTGTGCTGCTGCATGTGTGGCCTGACAGGAGTTTTCTCAGCAAAACAGCTGAAATTGCACCAGAGAGCACTCAGAATACAGAAAGCAAATGAGAAGTGAGGAAGAATTCCAGAACAATGGACAATGGACATCCCAAACTGCTGGGATGCACATGGAGCTGGAGGAGGACTTAGGCAGAAAGGAAGGACCGAGAGCAAAAACTTCTCCCCTGGGTTCAAAGCTCTTGGTAAAAGCACAGGAGCCCCTCCAGTTGCTGAGGTCAAACATGGAAGAGATGACTATTCAGAGATCTAGGATGTCTGGAACTGTCAACTTTCCAATTAAATTACAAAACAGTGCTCTGAACATGCAGGAAGGAAGCCTGTGGGATGCCATATGACTTGATTTGGACAAGAGGTAAATTTTAAAAATAGTGCATGGGCAGAGTTGGCAACAGATCTGGACTCAGAATTTTGACCTATTACTGAAAAGCAGCATTTTAGATTTTAGATATGGAGTTGTTTCTCAAAGCTGTGTGGCTGAAGAAAACAAGATAAATGTGAGTAAAGTTCCGTGAGAAGTTTCTGGAAGTCAGTTCTTTTCCTTGGATGTTTTTGGGAATATAACCTGCTCCAGTTTCTTGTGCTTCTTAGTGCCTGTCTTAGTGCAGGTGAAGCTGGGTGATGTTGTGTTGGCCAATATTTTCTTTTACATAACCTGGATAATGTAATGGGAACTCTGTCATGAATTTATGAATGACAACAAAGCTGTAAAATGCTGCCAGAATAGGGGAGGACAGAACTCGAATTATAAATGGCAGAAAACCTCTAAAAGAGTAGCTGTAACTTAATCACAGCTCAGAAGAGAATGGATTTGTGGAGGAACAATGATCATCACAGGGGCAGCATTGGGAACAAGTGGGCAGGAAAGGTCTGCAGGGAGGAATTTGGGAGATGCTGTGAATTGAGCAGAAAATGCTGCAGGGAAGGAGGCAACCCCTGGGTAATGTGGACAGGTCACTGTTTGGGGGACCCTGTGGGGTTCTGCTCCCCAGGAAAGGTGGGGACCACTAGGGGACAACCCAGACCAACTTTCAGCTCTCTGATCCCTTTTGGAGCTGTAAACATGAGATCATTCCAGGATATCTCCTGCATATGTCCTACACATGCTTCAATTCTTTACTGTGAAGTCTGTAAATAATGCAAAGAATAATAAAAAAGCACAGCCCAGATGAGATGGTACCAGAATGCAGGAAAAAAGCTTAGAATGTGACAAAAGCTGGATGAATCTGGAACCTTGTTCCTTTGGAGCTTTGTGATTAGAATCCTGCTTTCTGTGTTTCTTTGGCTGTCCTGTTTGATTGCTCAGAAATGTGGGAAGTCTGAACCCATTTCCCCGATTTTTACAGTCAGGAGCTGAATGTCTTTTTTCCAGCTCTCCCCAGCACTTGCAGGCCAGGCAGGTACCTTATGGATATTTGTGGTGATTCAGGATGCCTTGCAAAATTACTGGTGCTGTTCCGAAGCTGTTGGAAGCCCCAGGATTTCTGGTGCCTCTGATGGTGGCCTTTATCTGGCTTTCTTCTGTGGCTTCCACAGTCCTTAAGGATTCAGCACTTCTGCAGGAATTGAGGTGGTGTGGGAGGGTCACCATTCCCAATTTTTTTTTCTTTCCACCCACATCTCTTGGCTGTTTCTGTGCCTCCTCGTTGTGTGTCACAGTTGTGCCCTCTTGCAAACACTTGGGGAGACACAGATTTGTTCTGACTCAGGATGTTTTAATGCTTTTAAGGCAAAAATTATCTTTTTAGTGTAAAAATGGGCTCATCCACCAACCTTTCCTGACCTGATGACTGCCAGCTGCTCCTGATCCTGCACAGGAAGGACATGGAGAGGGTGGGTTTAGATCAGATGTTAGGAAGAAATTCTTATCTGTGAGGGTGGGCAGGCCCTGGCACAGGGTGCCCAGAGCAGCTGTGGCTGCCGCTGGATCCCTGGCAGTGCCCAAGGCCAGGCTGGACAGGGTTTGGAGCAGCCTGGGACAGTGGGAGGTGTCCCTGCCATGGCAGGGCTGGGACTGGACAAGCTTTAAGCTCCCTTCCAACCCAAACCATTCTGCGCTTCTACAATTTCATGACCCCATCAAAACAATGCTGATTATTGAACGTCTTAAATTGTTTTTTCCTGAGCAGTGAGTTCAGTTTTTGGTGGCTGCAGTGAATTCTGGACTGAGCTCAGTTATCAGGGTACTCCTGGTCCTGTGTTACTGGTGAGATATCGACCAACATTAAATGTACATCGAATCCTGTCTGACAAACCTGGCAATTTGTGGCTTCCCCATAAATGCCACTTTGCATAGCAAATATTTCTCAATCATTATCATCTGTCTTGCAGGTTTTGTTTCTTCCAGGATAACAAACCCTTCCTCTGCTCGCAAGAGTTTTTGCTCTTTCCAAGAGTTGCAAACTATTTGCTGAGGATACAGCCCCAGTAAAAAGAACCATACGGCTGCATTAAGATCCTCCAAGGAGGAATATGGCTGGAAGCAGCTCAGGTCTCTGCACTGAGCTGTTAAAGCTGAGCTTCCAAGTTTCTAATCAAAAGCTGAAACCAGATGGAAGTAAAATGTGAGGAATAATATGAAAAATATGTTGCTCAGGAGATCAAATGGAAGAGAAAGAAAATGAAAATGTTCTCAATTGATGCAGGGTTCCTTCAGAAGCAGCTTTGGAGGAGCCACCTTGTTCATCCTAAACCTTTATTTTGTCCCCAGGTGCACCCAGGTGAAGCCAAGTGGAGCTGGGGCTTTGCCACAGTGCTGCTGCCAGCCCTGAATAGCTCAGGTTTTCTGTGTTACTAAATCAGATTTAGGAATCTACAGGGTTTACTGTGTTCTCCAAAGGCTCTCCCTGCAGTCCCAGCTGAAAGGACAATAATTGAAGGTGTCTGCTCTGCAGGTAAAACTCTGCTCTCATTTCTTTATTTGAGGCAGTAGGATGACTTTCTCTGAAGAGCAAGATTTGGAAGGACCTGAAAACTCCTGATCTGAAGATCCAACAATTCAAGAAGGAGAAGGGAAAATAAATAATTTAATCTCCCTGACAAGCAAGATGTGTCCTTATTCAGAGAACAGGAATACCATTCTTTCCTTCTTTGGGGAATACATGAACAGAAAAATGAACCCAGAGACAATAACATAAGAGTGTTGTCAAAGTATTCCAAAAAATAACTGAGACTTGTGCAGATGCCAAGTCTAACTTTGGCTGATTCTCTTTTTTAGGAATGTTGTAGAGCAATTTTCTGAATTCTATTAATATAACAAGCAAACAGACTTTGGATGCTCTGGATCTACATTGTGGGAAGCAAAGGTGATTTCTTGGGGATTTTATAGAGGCCAAGAGCCTGCTTGCTTTTGAAATATGAACTTAAATGTTACTTATAAATTAACAGATGGTTAAAAGTTTAGGGAAGGGAAAGAGGGACGCCAGGCCTGTGGAATATGCTGATAATGTGCAGCCCATGATGAGGGATGATTACAACGATAAATTCTGTATATTCCACCCATGGCAGGGACGATGGACCAAAATCCTGTTTAGGTGCTAAAAGCATCTGGTTTTGACAAGGTTAAGAAGGTTTTTGGGTTTGCTGCTGTTGGCTCAGAGGTCCTTTATTTCTTATCTCTGTTTTCTTCCTATTTTCTTTTCCCACCCTGATAAAATGAACCAAGAGCCTTGAAGTTTTCCCCCTCTTTCAGGGACCAGACTGTCCCAAAGGCACCACAATTCCCAGGTTGAGAGCAGTGGGCTCAGCTTTCTCTGTTACTGCTCCAGACACCCCTCAGCTGGAGCCTGAGCCCTGTCCTGAGTGTCAGAGTTGTCCTAGAGGAGCACCATCACCTTCTGCTGCTTCCATCACACTGGGAAAATAAATAAAAGAAATTTCACTTTGACCTCAGGCTTGGAGAGGAAGGCAATTTAAACACTGAGAATAAACATGAAATGGAGGATGTACAGTTGAAGCACTACCAAGTCATTCCTGCGTGTTCTGTTTATCCTTTGCTGTTGGTTTGACTCTGCTTGACAAAGAATCTTCTGTGCCTTCCCAGCAAAGATGTGAATGAAAGTAAAAGGAATTTAACAGTAACAATGAATCTGTTCTTGTAATGTTACCTGTCAGCAGTGGCAGACAAGAAGCTGTCTCCAGATGATTTCAATTTCTCACATCTTCTATCTTCTAAACAGCTTTAGGTAATATTCCAGCAATCAAGAAGGGTAAGAAAAGCTGAATAAAGGTGCCATCTGAGTCAGGAAATGTATTCCTAAGCATGCTGTCACAATATGACTGCAGGAATGCAGATTTAATGAACTTCTAACAATATGTGTGTCAGATTTCCAGGCATAAATTCACTATTTTGTTGTCGTGTGGATGTGTGCAGAAAGCACTCAGAGCACTCTGCTGGAGCAGTGAGGAACAAAAACTGATAAAACTCACTTGAAGGGGCTAAAAAAGCAAGGCTGTGCAGGTTGTACAGTGTTCATTCAAAGTGAAAGCAAAGGCAAAAATGCCTTTGAGAGTAGAAATGTTCTGAATGAGAAGCATTACAGCTCCACAGCCTTGAGTGGAATCTGCAAACTGAACGAGTCCAAACAACTCTCACAGAAGAAGAAAGGGGAAACCAGTGGGAAGGAGAAAAAAAAACCAACCCAAACAACTGTTAGGAAATGTTGCTCCGATGTAGTTGATGAGGAAAAATGTGCAGGGGCTTAAGTTTTTAAGGCCTCAAAGGCTGGGTAAGCTCTGGCTTGGGCAGTGTGGTGGAGGTGCTAAGACCATGTTCCTGCTTCCAATTTCATGCTGCATTTGCACTTTCCAGCTCTCAGTCCTGACGTGCTTATCTCTCCTGCTGAGTCACTGAATGAGGAGTAGTCTTCAGCTAAATATTTCCTAAAGACTCTTAAAACCTAAAATTTAGTGGGTCGGGAAGCGTGTTTGAGGAGAGGGTTGAGCGATACCTTCCTTTTCTGGTCTCCCCATGCCTCTCCTTCTTTCTGGTTTTGCTCTTCATGGTGTTTGAGTAAATTGAGCTGAACCAAATGGTTGGTGTTGGAAATCTTAGAATTCCAACATGGTTTGGGTTGGGAGGGACCTTAAAGCTCATCCAGCTCTAACCCCAACACTTTCCACTATCCCAGGCTGCTCCAGCCTGGACTTGGACAATTCCAGGGATTCAGGGGCAGCCACAGCTTCTCTGGGATCCTGTGCCAGGGCCTGTCCATCCTCCCAGGGAGGAACATGAACCTGCCTGCACATCTGCTGGATGCTCACATTTTTTTGCTCCCTATGAATAGGCAGAGCACTCCAAGAACATTTCTCCATCCTGGCTGTAACCTTGCCTCCTGTCCTGGGCAGGCTCAGGAACATCTCTCAGGAGTGCTCTTTGGTGCAGGACTTTGTCTAAACATTTTCCCACTGGATCTAATCCAGTCTGGGATCGCAACTGTCGTGAGAATGCAACAAATCATTCTGGGAAGTATCTAATTTTGCCCCTATTGGTCAAAGCAATGTTTATGCACAGCCAGAGCCATATGACAGAGGAGAGGGTACTCTTGAACCCTGTTAGCAATGTGCACTAAAAAAATACCAGAGTTTTTGTATGAGTAAATGGCAAAACTACTGTTTCTTAGTTTGAACAACCCCTGATTTGAACATCATTGGACAAAAGCCAGGAAAACAACTGGAGTCAGCCCAGAAACATTTTTTACCCTTGTGGCTGCTTTATTTAATCAATAAACAAACAAGTAAACAAAACCCCTCAATAAACCAACAAAAAAAAAGCCTTTTCAAAAATCTACTTTTGCTTTGAAAGAGTATTTTAGGGCTTTGCAATGTTGCTTGAGTTGTGGTACATACACAGAGACTGCCAGGGAAATGTGAAACATAAAATAAATGCAATAAGTGCTTGTGGTTTTGCTCATTTTCAGTCCCACCTCAAATAAATAATTGAATAAATAAAACATTGTTCAGTTCTTCTGTAGGAACTTCTTCACATTTCCCAGGTGTCTGGAAAGACCCAGCCTTGCAGAGAGGTCTCTTCAGCAGTTTTCCAGTGGAAGGGACTGCAGAGCTCTCACACATCCATGGCAAAGGGCCAAGAAATTGATTATTTTCATGGGTTACTCTGAATCTTCTGGTGGGGTGGGTTTATCTCCAGCTCTAACTGATGTTTAAGTTGAAAAACAGAGCATTTATTACGTGCCAAGGGGAAGATCTGAGGCAGCTGGGTGCCAGAGGCTGTGCCAGGGAAGGGGAGCAGCCTGGCAGGGGCACTAAAATTGGCCAGGCTGCTCCTGCCTCCAGCTGCCCTTTCACTTTGGGGCATTGACAGGGGACATCCTTTGGGAAGGAATAAAAGGAAGGAATAAAACCTGGTCTGAAGGCTCAGACTGATGGAGCACCCACCCCGTGCATGGTCAGCTGCTTGGGGGGGAGTCGCAGCAACAATTTGAGAAACAAATGAAGGTTTATAGCACAAAGTGCAAAGCAGATGAGTGAAAAATATGGTGAAACATAGGAGAAATCAAATGAGAGCTGCTGCTTTGGAGGAGAATTAAAAAAAAATTACTAATCAAGGTCCTGAGGGAAAAAAAAAAGTCAAAGAAGATAAAAGAGAAATAAGAATGGGATGGAGAAAATTGACTAAACCAAAACAGAAACTGGGCGATGCTGAGAAAGTGACAGTGTGAAATGTTTGTTGAATCACCTTTGATGCTCAAACACAAGATCCTGTTACAACTGGTTAACACAAACGCAGGGCTGGTTGATGGATGGGAAGATAAGTGCTGTATACTCTGTCTGAAGAGTGATGGGTTGTTATGATCATTAAGAATAAACTATTACAATCAACATCATTATTCAGCCCAGTGCTGAAGGAGCCAAAGCAGATCCAGTTTGCAAGAATCTCGTTTATTAATTTGATTCTCCCTGTTTGCCCTCGCATGGCTTTGATGTTCTGAAGTTGGTGCTGAAGCCTTGCTGCAGATGTCAACTGTATTGGGAGTTATTAATCACCAAATGAATCATCTCTTCACTCACATCAAACAATATCTAAGCAGTTTGATAAAGCTGAAGGTGATCTGAGTGTAGGGAAGAAGAGATAAAAAATAATTGTTTTTTTCAATTTGTCCCAAGTCCATTGTAGATAAGCTAATCTGTATCTTAAATTCTCCAAATGAATGTCTGGTTATTTTTAAACAAATCAGAAAATTAGGATCTGTAATGTCTTTAATACATCGGTGAAACAGAAGCAATTTATTATTTCAAGTGCAAGTTTGAAGAAAGTTTTTGAGTTGGTTATGTTTGAGCTGTTGGAATCCCATCTTCCAACTTCAGAAAGAAAAATCTCTTAATGTAACTTAATTGGGTGGCTTTAAACTGACAGAGAGTAGGTTTAGATCAGATGTTAGGGAGAAATTCTTCCCTGTGAGGGTGATGAGGGGCTGGAATGGATTACCCAGAGAAGCTGTGGCTGCCCCTGGATCCCTGGCAGTGCCCAAGGCCAGGCTGGACAGGGCTTGGAGCAGCCTGGGACAGTGGAAGGTGTCCCTGCCCATGGCAAGGGTGGGATGGGATGGGATGGGATGGGATGGGATGGGATGGGATGGGATGGGATGGGATGGGATGGGATGGGATGGGATGGGATGGGATGGGATGGGATGGGATGGAATGGGCCTAAAGGTCCCTTCCAACCCAAATCATTCCAGGATTCCATGACAGTATGAAAATGGAGATTTGTCAGAAGTGCTGAGCTTATGCAGAATCTGCTACTCCTGGGATGTGTGGCCTTAATTTTCACAGTCACTCTCCTCCCTGTGGTGTGGAAATGACAATCAGAGTAACTGATTCCCCTCAGGACACAGCAGAAAGCCTTTACCTTCTCCCAGAAGCTTTATTGCCACAGTTCTCTTGGCTCTGAGCTCTCTCTTACTGCACAGCATGGAGGAAGCATGAAAACTCCAACAGAAGGCCACTGAGAGAAAGTAAACCAAATGTTTGGGGTTTATTTTCTCTTTCCTACGTCAGCAATTAGTCACTAATTGTATCAGTCCCTCAGTGCTTAATGAGCTGCATTCTGTGTAGGTCACTGTGCTGATGTGGCCGGGGTGGGGCGAGAAGATGCTGGGAGTTCGACGTGGCTTTTCTGCATCAGCTCCTGGCCTTGTGGCTGAAAGGGTTTCTGCAGGTCAGTGGCAGAGCTGGGTGGCAATGCTGGCCCTGCAGCTGGCAAACAACCCTGCAGGAGCTGCTGGGGATGGCTGGGGAGGATGGTGGTGCCTGGCTGCTCTCTCTGGGCTCACAGCTCACTGCACTCACACAGCTGAGGAGTTGTTTGCCTCAGCCTGACAATAACCCTGACCAAGTTTGTTGTCTTTGGCTTCAGGGATCTGCTTTGGGAGCGCACTTTGAAAGGGAACTTCAAGAACTCTTGACTTCCTAGAACGGGAGGACTGGGCTTCCATCATTCCCCAGTAAACAGTCCCAGTTTAGAACAGCACTTTCCCATTAGATACTGCTTTTCCTGTGCTAGTAATCATCTAAATTTATGGATATGATTCCAAAATCTCTTTTTTGCTGTCCTTGTCTCTTCTGATTTATAGTCTTAGGAAGTTAATGGAGGACAAGGGACTTTTCACTCAATTTTGCATTCTGGACACCTTCACCTCTTCATTTTAGCTCATTACAGCTGTTCTGATTCAGAATATTTTTAACAAAGCCTCCAGTTTTACTGTTTGCTAAACAATATTTGTGGCTAAAAATTTCTTATAATTGTTGTCAATGACGTAAAAGCTTTTTAAAAATTCGTGCAAAATTTGTCTGCTTGGTTTTTTACTACCTTAATAGGAAAATGTTTTCCATTACTTTCTGGCCCTTGTTTGAGAAAACAAAACAAAAACTTGGGCTTTACATTTCTAGGTTTGGTGTAGTGGACATTGTCTGGCAAACTGAACACACTCTTGTTATTTCCATGTTGAGCATCTCCTTCCTATGTCCAAAATGTTCTACCCCACTCAAAATGTCAACTCATGGTTTCTAAAGGCTTGGGATACACGTTTTTAGAAATTTGGGTTCCAGTCTCTGTGAGGAGCCTAGAACCAAAGCAATCCTTTGCAGCTGGTGACATGAACACTTTTCAATTCCCTTTTCTTCCTGCGCATCATCAATCCAAAAGAAAACAAATAGAGCTTGAATGTCACTGCAACAGATCAAACTGAATTTTGGAATGAATGCTCACTTTAGCTCCTAAATCAGACAAGTCCTGTTCTAATTAGAACCTGTAATAAAAGGCTCATTATTTATTGCTTAATAGACCTGTCACCAGGGAATTGGGGTTGTGCACACTCCTTCCTTCCTGCCACAGCTTAACTTGTTCTCAGACTTGGACTCCATGCAGTAGAACTGGAATGTGCCCAAATCCAATGATTCAAGAGGAGAAAGGGAAACGGAGCAAAATCCCCAGAGGACACATCTGATCAGTAACAACAGCAGATGTGTTTTGCACAGAGGTGCCACGAGCATCTGCTCCGTGCTCATCCCAGGCTGAAGGCATCACCTGGCTGAGGTTACAGCAGAGCTTTCCAGCCCAGTGAGTCACTCCTGCACCCATCACAGTTGGATCACAACCCTGAGGGCAAGATCTTGCTAAATGCATGACAGGGCCCACTGTGTGTGCTGGATTATGGAAATAGAGGTGATAAAAAAAAGAGGCAGCCCGTGAGTCAGTGAGCTCAGTACAGGCTTGCCTTTTCCAGGCACAAGGAGCCTCCACACAGGCACTGGGGCCCAGCACCACTTTGCAGAGTGGGTCTGGTGGGGTTTGTGCTGGAACTGCCTGGCAATATTCTATTTAAAAGCTATGTGTGCCTAAGCAGTGCTTCAAAAGAAAAAGCCATTTGCATTTAAAGCAGAATTCCATTTCGTTGACTTAGACATAAGTGGTTTTGGGTTGGTTTTATTTTTCTTTCAGTGTAAAGCAAGAAAAATTTGTCCTTCAGAACAGTTTGTCAGAAACACAACAGAATAACCTCCTACTCCACCCCAGCCCCTTTAATTGTCATATTGTAGTGTCCCCATCATTCAGACAGCAAAACTTGGCAGCTTAGGTTGTTCCTCTTCGTGTCTTGGAGAGTTTAGGGAAATCCTCCAAAAGCTATGAATTTCTGATTCACTGAGAAGTATTTGGTGTTTGAAATCTGGAAGGAAAAGAAGAAAAACTCAAAGAGCACTGAGGAAATGCTAGGTAGATTAAGTAAAGACAATTATCGTGGAACAGTTATCACTGTGAGGATATAAACTAAATATTTTATCTGGTAATTAGAGGCCAATGCCTGGATTCTGCTGTAAAATTTGGCATACAGGAAATAGGTGATCCTCTGATCCTCTTTAACAGCAACCAAACCAAGGAACATCAATGTTTCTAACAAGATATTGGCCCTGTCAGGATTCCCGTCTGCTGTCTAAAATCAATGGATGCTGTCTCCTGGCCAGATTAGAAGCTGGGTATTTCTATCTTGTATTTTCTTAACTTCAGCCCTGTGCCAGGTGTTGTGCTGGAGTGTTTTCTCTGTGTATTAAACTGCTGTTCAGTGGTTATTCCATATTTTGTTCTGCTTTGGGCTACACTGTGCTCCTTAGATTTTGCTGATTCCTTTTCATTTCCTAAATCAGTTGGTTGAAGGGTGATACTGAAGTGTCAATGTACAATCCTCGATGGTTTTACTGACCAAGAGATTCAGGATTGCATATCAGGCCCAATGATTTATATCAGGCTGGAGATGCCATTTCAGAACATTTGTAGGCACAGAGACTTCTCCAGAGCTGAGAATCCCTCAGGAAAACAGACAGAAAAGTGAAAACACACACAGCGATTCCAAACCCTGCAAGTAAATACCGAGCAGTTGTAATTGCTCTCCTGATGTGTTTCTTGCTGAGGAAGAGCTGGCAAGGGTGTGGCTGCTGTTTAATTTCGTGTTTGAACAAGGGATTAGAGAGTGGAGCAGCAGTGTCATGTAAGGGGTGAAAGGAAACCGGGAGAAAGAACGACTGTTATGTAAACCATGTCTTCTCTCTCATGTCAACATTTCCTGTCTGTATTGCAGCCGAAGTGAAAATAATCGCCCAGGCCCATGAAGGCTGCAGGTGTAGGCGTTGGAATTCTGGCATTCCAGGCTTTCTGGCATTCCAGGCTCTTGGCATCCTCTCAGCAGCAGCAATGACTGAGTAACCTGTGGGGTTTCAGAGGTGTTGTTGCCACCCTCCCGCACCCCCCCTCAAAAAAGCCCCACCAAACCAATTAGAGCAGTGACGAGAGGATGAGTCCCATGCTGGGTGATGGAGACTGATTAAGATCCATCTCTCTAGAGACTGATCTGTTTTCCCCCAGGCAAAATTTGACCTTCACTCCTTAGTCAGACCTGCTGAGCAGGAGTGAAATTGTGGGTGTCAGGCATGTGGCATTGGGCTAAAGGTGAAACAAGATTGATCTGACTTGCTTTTTAAATACAAGGATCTTGCTTTTCTGTCCTCAGAATCTAAAGAAAATTTCAGATTTTTTTTAATGGTGACTACGCAATTCTTCCAATAAAGCTGCTTCATGGCAGTCTGTCTAGAAGATCTTATTTTAGATGAAGTAGCTTTAATTTTTCTTAGCCATAAATGTTTTCACTCTTTATATTTAGAAGCAAGGCTTTAAGAAGGAATGAAGACACTCCATCTTTAGGGACACAGTTGATTATCATGCTTATATATAAAATTAAAACTGGTAGACTTCTTAAACAGTTGGAAGAGAAATCAGCACACAGTGAGTAGCACTTGTTTCTAAAGCAGTGCAAAAGCTGAGAGCACCACAGGAACTCGTGGGAAATGCAGAGAGCTGTGAGTGGGCAGTTAATGTTGAACAAAGTTGGTCTGTAGAGATCCTTCCTCACAGGTTTTTCAGTTATTGTCACCTTACACAAAAAGCTGAGCAGGGCATCAGGTCCATTCTCCATGCTGAACTTGACTGATCACACCAATTCTGATGTAGCTGTTACAAGTGAAAGTCACTTATCCGAGTGTGGATGGTCCTGTCCCCCCTCGGAAGCAGCAGAAACAGAGCAGATGAGGCTGATTTGGGTGCCTTTGGCAGCGTGAGTTGAGCTGTGATGGCCCTTCTGTCCCCCACCCCTTCTCTTGCACCTCTGGGTTAGGTCTGATCACCTGAGATCTCACTCAGAACCCAGCAAGTTCCTGCTGAGCAGTTAAATCCTGCAGTTGTTTTCTTCTTTCCCTAAGGTGTCATCAGCAAACAGATTTCCCCCTCTGCCCTTTGGCCTCTTGTGTGATCTGTAATTAGGGATGGCTTTAATTATCATGGAGTCCCAGAACAGTTTGGGCTGGAAGGAACCTTTAGGGTCATTTTGTTCCAGCCCCTGTCATGGGCAGGGACACCTTCCCCCATCCCAGGCTGTTCCAAGCCCTGTCCAACCTGGCCTTGGACATTTCCAGGGCTGGGGCAGCCACAGCTTCTCTGGGCACCCTGTGCCAGGGCCCCCAACCCTCACAGGAAGGAATTTCTCAATATCCCATCTAAATCTACTCTCTTTCAGTTTAAAGCCATTCCCCCACTATCACCAAGTGTCCTTGTCAAAAGTCCCTCTCCAGCTTTCCTGAGGAAGAAAGGCACCACTTTCAGGGCTTTTGAAGAAATGCCAGGTCTTACACATGTTTGGAATTACTAAAGGCATTCAGAGGACTCTTTCAATTGCAATTCTCTTATGTCAGTGGTAAAATAATGTCAGTGGTAAAATAATGTCAGTCTCCATAAACCTGGGAGTCCTGAATGAACAGCAGCTCCTTTTCTCTCTCCCATGGTGTCAGGTATGGAAAACAGTTGTACAGCAATTTGTTACTGTGCTCCACGGCTTTAAGGCCACAGAGGAGCACAGGTGGAAGCCTGCTCCAATTCCATGTTTTCCTTTGCCTCAGACCCTGTCACTGATGCCCCCATCCCTCCTGTGATGGTGGCAGGGAGGTGGCTGCCCCTGCTCCTGTGTTCTGCTGCTGTGTCAGAGCATCTGGTCCCTCTGTGGTTGCCCTCAGGGCACCCTGAGCCTTCCTTGCCTCCCTCTGCTCCAGAATAAGTTGTTTGGAGGGTCAGGCAGGAGCCTGCCTCTTCCTCGGCCTTTCAGATAAGTGATTATTTACAAAAATATTGCAAATATGTTGTTCTGGAGAGAGCCAAACTTTCTCTCTGAGACATTAAACCATAAAACCTTATCAGCCTGGGGTGGAAACTGGCAGAGCAGAGATGGTCGGGAGTGGTGTCTGTGCCCTCCAGGTCACCCAGACTGGCACTGTCCCACCAGGAAGCACCTCTTGCCTGCCTTGGGTTAATTCCACTGGCACTGTTCTACCCCAGCACATTTTCTCTGGAGATTTGCTGCCCTGCTGGGCTGCTTACGTGGAGGAAGCAAAAGTCAGCTCTGCTTTTTGCATTAAAGCAAGAGCTGAGCAGGAGGGGAGGCGAGGGTGGCTGTGCCCTCTAGGATTTGGAAGGGCCCATGCTGAAAACCCTTGCTGGTATTTGTTTTGAAACAATTTCTGCAGTGGAGAACAGCTGCTCTTCCAAGGGAAACAAGGAGAGGATCTGCAGCTTTTGGAGAGTGCAGAGAAACGCCCAGCACAGGCCTGGGGCTCCAATGGGTATTTCTGGAGGTCGATGTCCCCAACATGCAGAAATCTTAAGCACGGGGTTATTTTGGGTCCTTGCTAAAACACAGCCTCAGTGATTTTTTTTAATATTTATTTTTGGATTTTATTCTGTCATGCATGAAAAGACTTGCTTCTATTGCAAGTCCCCCTTACCAGAATCCTGGCTTGAGAAAATTATCAAATTTGGATTATAAAGCATGTGAACTTCTAAAGTTTATATCGGTATATTGATATTTGAAATCTTATCACTCTAATATAGTTCTGAACTAATGAACTGTAAAGTACCAATTTAACACAAAAATACACACTTCGAGATTCTATTATTTTGCGGGCAAATGTTGCAAAATAATTCAGAACGAATTATTTTTGCAGTGAAAATACTTTGGCAATTTAAAAATATGCACTAAATGTCTTACTTAGAAATTGCTCTGGCAACAATGAAGAACTAGTGTTTCTATCAGGACTTCACTAAGATTATTAAATATATGTTTAATACCTCTGTGGATAATTAGTAACACTGGAAGCAAGTTTTGGAAGTCCTGTTTCAGTCTCTTGGTATTTGGACAAAAAATTTGAACTGAAAATAAACCTACAATAAACTGGCAGCTTTTCTGAGGGAAATGGTCTTGTAGAGGAGAGGAATATATGTGAAAACTGTGCGGAAAATGCTTTTCTTTTGGCTGAAACTTTGTTCAATGGCCCCGTGAACACCTCAGAGTTGTAGAGGTGAATGAGACTAAAACCAAAGAGTAAATAACTCACAGAACACCAAAGGTTTCCAAAAGAGTTTAATAAATAATGAGGTTCTTTCTGTACTGTATAAACTATAAATATACCATGCAGTCCTTTATAACTTAAAATAATTTACAGGCTGAGGTAGGGGGGTCAGAGAGCACGGGCAGGCTCAGGGCCGGGCCGCCTTCCTGCTGAGCACGCAGACGCAGGCGGTGTCGATGCGGATGAACCTCCAGGCCGCCTGCTTGCCCTCCATGGTCAGGGCCTTGACGAAGGTGTGGGTGGTGGTGCAGTACGAGTTCCAGTGCTTGGCGTCGATGCCGCGGCACCCGCCCGACACCGGCTTGGGGTCCCTGCACTTGGTCTCGAAAAAGTACTGCTTGAAGACGTTGTTGTTGATGTTGACCTCGCCCAGCACCGTCACCTCCTTGCCCTTGATGTCGGTGGCCGTGGTTTTGTCCCCGACCCACATGCTGACGCTGTCGCACACCGAGAACTCCCCACGATGCAGCACGGGGTGCGTGCTCCTCCTGCTCCTGGCAGTCCTGTTGAGAGCCCCTGCCCCGCTGAGAAATCCCAAATTCTGGCCCTGCCCGGCCAGCGGCGGGGGCTGCGTGCTGAACAGCACCCGGGGAGAGCGGAAACGCCGCTTCCGGAAAATTTTTGGGTCCACGGTGATGTTTAGAGCTTCTCTCCTGCCAAGGCTCCACGTGGTGTGGCCGTGGGGTGTCTGAGGAGCCGCCGGGGCAGAGTGGGGTCGGTCGCTCCGGGTATTGAGCAGGGAGAGTTCTGCAGGATACTCCAGTGGAGCATTGTCCTCTGACTTGGGAGCTGCCTGTGTGCCGATCAGAAAAGCTACAGTCAGAGTGTAGAACAGCATGGGCATTACGTGGTGACCTAGAATGAGAGAGAAAGGCACAGTTACTGCGAGCTGGGCGGGCACAACCCGCTGCTGTTCTGGCCAGAAATTTATCAGATACCCAGGATCATAAGGATTTCATCAGGTATTCATGTGGGTGCCAGATGTTGTTCTTCCGGAAGAGCTCATTCAGACAGCATCAATGTTCTTAATAAAGCGAGAACATTAGAAAATAATAGCTAGATTATTATTAATTCCTCTGGTATTTGTTGTTAGAGCACTGTTTATGAAGCACTTGTTTGGTGTTATTAATGTGGAGACCATATGGCGACAGCATGTTCCCAGGAGTCAGATCTCTAGTGAGTTTTGCAGCAACCTTTTTGGCCAGGGCTGGGCTCTTGGCTGCAGAGGAGTGAAAGCAGAAGCAGTCCCTTGGCTAAAACAGCTGTCCATCCCCTAAACGTGTCTGCAGAGCTGTCCTTGGGGCTACAGTGGGGCCATCAAGCCAGTACCTCGTGCCATTGTCACACCCTCAGCAGCCACACTCACCTGCCACGTGGCCAGGCCCCAGTGCTGGCTGGCTCAGCAGGCTCCAGCAGCTGCCAGCTCTCCCACCTGCCCTTTCAGGACACACCACAGCACTGATTTAGGACAGGTAAAGCCAGGCTCCTTCCTGGAAGAGCTCAGGTATCTGTGTCACCAGGGCAGAGGGGATGTTTCCGCATTCAAGGGCAAATATGGGAGCACTGTGGGTGCCAAACTATTTCTGCTTTGGCATCTTAGATACAGCAAAGCTAAAGCTGTTGTGGCCAAAGTACTGGGAATTCTGGACAGGGAAACACCTGGATTTTTTTCAGAATGCCGTGAGCAAGAACTCCCCAAAAGTCCCTGCAGTGCAGATGCAGTGCCAGTGCCAGTTCTCCTGTGATCCAGAGGATACGCACATCTGTTTGGGTGTGGAAAAGTGCAAGCCAAATGTCTAAACCTTTGCTAAGACCCATTTCATGCTGGAAGAGCAGCAATACCTCGTTGGGCAACTACCATGTGCTGACTAATTCAGCCACATGCTGGGAATGAGAGACATTCAGCAACGCTCTGGAATTGCAGTGAAGGGCAGACATTGTATTTCCTCTGTAAAGACTTAATAAGCAGAGACAGGGTATAAACAGAAAGGCCCGGCTGAGGCTCCTCCCCGTCTCTTTGCCTTGTTTTCCTGACATGTCTCAGCTGGCCCTGAGCTCTGCCGTGGCTGGCCAGCAGGCAGGGAGCCCCAAAGCCACTGGACAAACAGGGTTTTGTACCAGAGGAATTGGGCTCTGCACTTCCACTGTGATTTCCCAGCATGTCTAAATGTTTGCTCTGGGTGTGGGTCAATTATGGTTGCAGTTCCCCCTCTCTGTGGAGCTTTCTCAGATTAGTATCTCAAGCAGCACCAAAGGACTCGAGCAGGGTGCTCTGCCAGAGCATAATCCTGTGGAAAATGCAGAACAACCCTAAGATGTCCCACAGGATCTCGTGTGCCTTATCTCGGACAGGAGCTGAAATGACATCAACAGCAGGGTTTGTGCAGGGCTGAGCAAACATTTGGGAAACCAGCAGAAGGTGCCAAGTGAAGGTAGTGACTGAGGAGGGTGGAGAAGCAGAGGCTGCATGGAGGGGAGGAAGGAAGAGAAAGGCCAAAAGCCATGTGAGCACTTGTCTGTGCAGCTCTTGGGCTGGAGGCACTGGGGACAAAATGATGACAAGGAGAGTCAAATGTTTGTCACAGAGCAAACCCTCACTGTTCCAAAGCCACTTTAATTTGCTTAAAGCAAGGCTGAGGGTTGCTGCTTTCCCACGTGCTGCTCGTGCTGGAGCACTCGTCATCCTCTGTATAAGGAAAGAGAGCTGGGTGTAGCTCAGAGCTTGGCTGAGCAGCCTCCAGAGAGTAACCCCTTGTTCTACAACCAAATTAAAGTCAGATGGCTCATTACATCTCCCGAGAGTTAGCTTTCCCAACAGAAATGTTAATGGAAAAGGTTTGCAGAACAAAATCCAGGCACAATTTAGACATGCCAATAGCAGTCTCAACATATTGTGTTTATGCATAAACCTCTTTTTTTATTATTTCCTTCTATAGGAAAGAGATGCTGCAATGTCAGCAAAGAGCTGGTTCTGGTTTTGTGCTATACAAGAGTTGCTGCTCTAAAATGCAGCTACATTTACCTCCCTTCTCTGGGTTTCTTGTGTTGCCTTGCTGAGATTTTTGCTTGAAGGCCATTAACACAAAAGCAGAAAGACTTTGCCTGCTTGCCTTTTTTCTTTAATTGCCTTGTATTTCCTCTCCTTGTGCTAAATCATTCTGTGGAGTATGGCCCAAACACACAGAATGTATTTGGGATAGTAACTTTTCTGAAGATTCAAAATTGAGTATTTTTGTCAATTATTGAGTTAGCGGAGAATAGAAAGTGACGTAGGGAAAAAGTGAATGAGACTTGAGAACAACATAGGCAAGAGAAGTTAACATTAAAGATCAGGTGTGCATTGGGTTGTGAGGGTTTTGCTGGCACAGACAGGTATTTACAGGCTGTTTGGGGAGTTTGGGGTGGCCCTGCCCATGGCAGGGGGTAGGAACAAGATGAGCTTTAAGGTCCCTTCTAACCTAATTATTTTGGGATTCTATGGCATGCTCTCTAAACTTTGTCACATAATTAGTTCTTAGAGCCTCTCATGGTGATTCCTGGAGGTGTTCACAGTGGATGCCTCGTGCAGCCACCTGGAATTGCAGGGGATGTGCAGCTGCCAGTTCCAGTGCTGGGGCTCCAGGGATGCCTGATGGGAGCCCTGGCTGCAGAGCTCATCACAGGCATTGCGATGCCAAAATCACAGCACCTGAACTAACCCACTTCTGTGCTGGTCAGGTGGCATTAACCCTTTTCCTGGACTCCAGGCTGCTGTGGGCAGTGGATGCTGTGCTTACCTGTGAGTGGACTGCACAAAGAACTGCTCCCCCAGCAAGGTCCTTATTTCATCCAGAGCTGAGCCGGGCTGGGCTGCTCCTTGCCATGGGGCCCTGCTGCTCCTGCCAGCTGCGTGTGCCACAGGTCACTGGGAGCAGAAGGGTTTGAGTCAGCAATTAGCCAGAAAATCAGTGTTATCAGTGCCGTTCTTTCCTGTCACCACATCAAACTTGTCTAAAGCAGTTCCAGACTTTGCAGAGCAGCACATTTGTTACTGTGGATATAAATTCACTGCCTCCCACCCCTCTCAGACACCTCCAAGGCTCAGCAATCCCCTGTGGAGCAGCAATACCTGATGGCACTGCACAGCAGCCAGGCACAAACCAGGGCTCACAGCCCCAACATCTGTTCAGGGAAGCAAATCTGGTTACAATTAAATTCCGGAGGAGAATCACAGATTGCCATTTATTGGCAGACAATTATCTGACTGCGGCTGATATTTGAGAAGAATTGAAGACACAAAACTTGCAGGCACATAAAAACACATACTTACGTGTTTGTTTTGTTGCTGCTGTGAGGGCAGCAATAACTTCAGTCTTAATCACTAATTGAGAATGGTCATATAGACCCCACTAAAGGAAAACCATTGTTTTCTTCATCCAATTAAATCCAGCACACTGACACCCTTTCAGCAAAACACATTTTCTGATTATAGATGCATAGCACTGAAAGGGATAGAAATAGTATTTTATTAATCTTATTACTTAATAGTTTATCTGCTCAATTTCATAAGGGAGGTAGGGGTTGTATAAGGTAAATAGGGGTTGTATAATATGCTCCTTAAAACCCTGCTGCATTCAGGCTGCAGTGCATCTGCTAAGGAGAACAAGCTGCTAATGCCAAAGCATGAACTGGACTCACTTTCCACCTGCACTGTGTCTGTCCTCGGGAGCTCTGGCTGCCAGTACAAGTTACTTGATATTTAAACCTCCAGCTGAGACCTTCCCAGCCTGTTTCCATCAGTGCAGGGCACAGGAGTCACCCTGTTACGTGTTCCTTGTGCAACACTTGTGCAGCGGTTTGGCCACCCTGCCTTTGTCTGGGGCCGTGGCTCAGGCTCCCCCTGAGTGTTGCAGAATTTGGGAGCTGGGCTGGTTACACTCCTATCAGTGTGTCAGAAAGGTCACACAGAGTTCCAGGATCCAGAGCTTCATGCTACAGATGGAGTATGCTGTGTTTTTGCAGGAATGTACGAGTGAAGTAATAACCCTTTCAGTGAACTCTGGAGAGTTGAGTACCAGTAATGATAGAGCTATAATGTGCTGGCCACTGCCAAAAATAATCCAACAACTTTTCCAACTGTTCTGCCACCCTAAGAAAACACTGTTTCAATTCCAACTGGCTGGTTTTTAACCACAAAAGCATTTATTTTCAGCAGGGCTTTTTTTTTAAAAGTTCTTTTACTGTCTTTTTCCCGGATTCCTGGCTGTGGTAGAATCCAGTAAATGATGTGGTGTTATTCAGCATCCATAGACTATTTCTCTGTTCTGCCACTCCCAGACATTCATAAAATATCCTACTGAAGTGAGCCTTTCTTCAGGAGCTACATGCATATAGGATGACAGACCTGTGGGTTAAAAAACCTCACTTCAATCTTATTTCTTAGTCTCAGCACATGTAGAGCAGAATTAAAGAATCCCACACTGGTTTGGGCACAGAGAAGCTGTGGCTGTCCCATCCTGGAAGTGTCCCAGGCCAGGTTGGACAGGGCTGGGAGCAGCCTGGGACATGGAAGGTGTCCCTGCCATGGCAGGGTTGGAACTGGATGAGCTTTAAGGCCCCTTCCAACCCAAACCATTCTGGAATTCCATGATTCCATGATTCTGGAGAGTGGGGAAATGGATCACACCAAAAACCAAATGGTTCTGTGTCTTGAAAAACTCTTTGCTTGCAGGACCTCTAAGAGTAGCCAGAGCCAAACAAAACAAGTTTAGGTGATTCCCATTTTGTTAAAGTTACCCACAGAATCTGAGGAAAAATGGATAATCAGGGAGTGTTGCCTGGAAACTTATGAGGAATGAAAATTTAATAAATTTACTAAATTAATTGCTTCCAATAAGAACAGCAGCCAGTGCAGCCTTCTCACTGCACATTGACCAGATGCCATTAAAGCAGCTCCTGCACAGTGAAAAGATAAATTAATGCTCATTTGGCTCAGTCAAACATAGCAAGTAAATTATTTTCTAAATAAAAATAAACACAGTCAATAAACATAAGCATAGAATGTTGTAATCTAAGGCCTGATACAATTTGGAATGTTGTTTTCTGTCATTCTTGAAGTTGCTGGCGTATTTTAGGGATGTGCAAAAAATAAACAGCACTGCTTGGCTGTCAGTGCAGCAAAGGAGATCGTGGAGGTCACCAAAATAAGCAACAAGTAGTGAATTGGTTTTGTCTCATTGCTTCTGGTAGTGAGAGAGAAATGAGAGAAGCAGCTGCTGCTGAAGTTGCTGGTAAAGAGAAGGTGCCTCTGGCACATCTCTCACGGAAACATTTTCACAGGTATACGAGTTATATGAATTAAAATTTAGCAGTAGCAACTCAGAGGAAAGATTTCTGAGCCCTGGGAGGCCTTGAAGGGAATCCTGAAGGCATTATGACTAAGAGCAGTGTCAGAGGCACAGCTTTCCCTTGATCTTAGCTGATGAGCAAGAAAATGGGAATTTCTAATGGACTCAACATTTCATTCCTCCATTATATCTGCAGTGACTCAGCCTGTAAATAAGAGGTTTATGGGTGCTGGAGAGCCAGCTGGAAGCTACCTGTGTCTCATACACTTCCTTTTTTTTTTTTTTTTTTTCCCAAATGCCTCCAGCACTGAAATGTTCCTTTGAGGATTTCTAGGGAGAGCAGAAAACTGAGAAAAATGCTGCCCTGCAGCAGGAGCAGCATCGTGTCACCCTGATCCTCCTCATCACCAGGATGTGCACCCAGCATGTGCCTGAGCTCTGACTCAGCCTTGGCCCAGGTAAAGATAATAACAGGCTGGTTCACAGCCCATTAATTCTCTGCTAATTTGGGGTGCTCCGGGGGGGAACAGCACCATGAGTCCCGACCCATCCCTGGTGCTCAAGGCCAGGCTGGATGGGCTTGGAGAGACCTGGGGTAGTGGAATATTCCCTGCCCATGGCAGGGGGTGCAGTCAGGGATCCTTGAGGTCCCTTCCAACCCAAACCATTCTGTGATTCTGCAGGGTGGGGATTCACCAAATCCAAAGCCAGTGAGGCTTTGGGAAACACTTCTTAAGGTTTATTTGATATTTATTTGGGCATAAGTAATGGGAATGGCTTATTTGCAAGGGCCTAATTTTATCCCTTTTTTCATCCCGAACCAGTACATCAATATTTCACTTGCTGGTGTCTCTGCAGAGAAGTCCAAAGACAGGAAAAGAAGAATATTTCCCATCACCTTCACTGGCACCCCAGTTCCTCAGAGCATTTGGTGCTGAGTGAGGCCATCTGCTGGGAAAGGTCCAGCCTGGAGCCACAGCTTTCTGTCAGGAGGTGACAGCTCTGGTGACAGGGGACAGGCACAGCTCCCCTTTAGAAAGCTCACTTTAAAACTCCTGAGTGGTTAAAAAAATTTCAAAACTTCTACGAATCCAATAATTTGTTTTGCATCTCAAATTTGTTTTACAGCCTTTGGCATGGTGACACTCTCACTTGTAGAACATGCTCACGGGAATTCAGAGGCATCAACAGCCATGTAAAATGTGATTCCTTTGGGAAAAAACCCCATGATCTCAGGTCAGGATGGCCATCCCAGCAAAGGCTTGTGACAGATGCAGCTCTTGCTGTGACAGATGGGCTGTTAGTGAGTGTTGAACATGCACAGAGCCACCCTGACAGAGCACCAAGCTTTATCCTGCTGCTGATAACAAAACCAAACTGACAGTTATTAAATAAAAGATAAAGAAATTGTCTCTGTCAAGATAAAAAAATCTCTTTAAATAAAGTGAAGGAAAACACATCACTTACAAAGCCAGCGACAAATCTCTGAAAATAAATGACAGAAAACAGCTTTTGGAGGAGCATGTGAATCTGATTCTCCTGAAGTCAATGACCTCAATGGCATAAAGCTGGTAAATTAAATAAGCTAGAAATAAAAATTCTGGCTAGGAGTAAGTTATCTGAGCATACCAGGGTTGTATATCATCCCTATATTATCACCCAGAAAGCAAATCCTAAAATCAATGATTGGCATGTGATGATTGCTTTGGAACATTCCATATAGCCTTGGAGCTGGATATATTTTATAGGACTCTGGGGTTTCATATATCCTAATTCACAGGCACCAAGGAGTGACTAAAGATCTCAGGCACCGACTGACAGGAAAACTACTGCAGGATAAATGGGATAAATCCCTCCATATAAAGTTGGATAACCCATCCTACCCAGCTGCAGCCAGGATGGGATTGCTGCTCCCTACAATTCCTGTGCAAACCCAGCAGGACTCATTCCTTATTCCTGCTTCAAACAGTGAGTCCAAAGACCTTCGTGAGGCTGGAGCATGGCCTGCCCTTCTCCCCCCCTCACCTTCCCCATGTGGATTTAAATTTTGGAATATTTGGCTTGCTATATTTGGCCCCGAGGTTTCCAATACAAAATGACCAGGAATGAAAGAACTGGAATTTCAGACTTCACAACACTACCAAAATCAAACTGAATTCAGCTGGGAACAGAAAGTATGAGGGCAGTCAGACTGTGATGTTACATCCCCTCTTACAGCCAAGAGTAGTTAAGGCAGAAAAATACAATATCTTTAGGGCCAGTAAACCTTTCCAACTAGTGATCTTATTCCAGCTATTCAGAAGGGAATAGAAATCCTGATTCTTTTCCAAACCCTGATTAATAAGAACCAGCTGAATCCCAGCAGCAATGCTAGCATTCAGTTTTTATTCAGACTCATAATTTTCATTTATATTCTCCTTTTTCACTTCTCTACAACTGCACAAATATATTTGAACAAAGGCAATTTTTGGCATTTGCACATGTTGTAGTGTAAGGCATCGATGCATCGATGACTCCAAAAATGAGGTAGAAAACAGAAATGAGCTGGGATGTCATGATCAGATTCCCAAAGGTAGACTCCATCATCTTCAGTGTTTCTCTGGACCATGAATTTGGAAAAGAACATTATGTAAGGACAAGGAGCAGCCATAAATTATGGCCATGACTTTTCAGACTTTCTCGTTCTATTAATTATTTACATCCAAAAGGAATTTTATCTTCTGCAAATCTTCCAGTGTGTTTATAACTATTTTAAATGACTCAAGGATATTTTAATGGGGCAGGAATCCTGAGAAATTCCAAAGGGAAGCTGAGGGGTGTCTGTGCTTGGCAAGTCAGAGTACAGAAGATTGCAGCAAAGGACAGAGTTGAGAGAACTTTAAAACCTCAGTTCTACTGAGCTGAGGGTCTGGCTGCACCTGATAAAAAATTCTGTGTTTGGAGCAGTTAAAAATTACGTGTTGGATATTTTTTTTTCCATTAAAAAAACCCTTAAGGAAACAGGCAAAAATCTACAAAATAAAATCTTATGACATGGAGGTGCTCTTGTGATCACCCAGAATGCTGAGATAGGGAAGAAGCAGTCAGTACTGGAATGGAATATTGCTTTGCCTGTGCAGGATTTTTCCATCCAGAAATATCGAGTGGTTTTACAAACACTTAATAAAATGATCCTCCCTACTCATTTATGGTCAGTAGAATTTACTTCTGTAGCATGTGAAGAACCCAAAGTATAACACAGGATTCTTGCCAAGCAGTAGCAATGTTCCTCTTCTCCTTTGCCCACCTCCTTTTGTTATTTTTTTGATTTCTAGGATATTATTTCCTATTTCTAAATCTATTTTACCTTCATGAGACCTACAGAACTCAGGTGCCTTCTTAGGGATTGAATTCCCTCTCTTCTGATTTACTTCACATTACAATTGGAAAATCCTGACAAAAACCCCTCAAATGCCACCTTTGGAAATTGAATTCCTTATTTTTATTGCAGCTGGAAATGTTTAATGACCCACAGCAATGACAGTCATTCTGTGCCCTCCTCTTTGTAACTCACCAGGCACAGGCACAATACTTTGAACTGCAGAAAAATGTCAATATTTTTCCTAAAAACAAGCATACCCCGAGGTGAATTGTGTGTACAAAAAACCTCAGTCACTGGGCTGTTGCTCATTAGCTGTTTGAGTTCTGTACTCTTTGTCATATCCTGCACATTTAAGAATTATATTTCCATAATTTCTGGACAACTGGACATCAGCCTTGTGTCCTGCTGTACATGAGGTGACCTTCAGGATTTGGGCAGATTTTTTCTGTCTGCTCATTGCACAGCCTGAGTTTTTTCTGCAGATTCTAAAGATGTGGTAATGCTCAAACCCTTGTACTCCACCTGCCTTTCCCATTTAAATTTGTTCCCATAAAAACAAGTTCTTTAAGCACTCCTCTATAGAGATGTGAAATACAGTGGGTTTTTAAGCAGATCTAAATAAATAGTGATATAGTAATATATTATAATAATAAAAATATATATTAAGTAACAATCTTAGTGTTAAATCTAAACTAAGCAAATACTTTAGTTTGGTGCAAGAAAAACTTTCAGCTTTGAAGCTTTTTTTGCTACTTGCTGGTGGCTGAAAAAATTGGTTACCAAAGAGGTGGAAAAAAGGGTTTTGTTTCCCTGCACAGCAGGAACCTTTTAGATGTGGTGTAGTTTTGAAATGAGAGGGCAGAACCTCCTAAGAAATGGGGTAAAGATGTCCACAAAAAATCTGGAAACACCACCAAATAAAACAAAGTAAACCACAGAAACACTGAGTTATCAGATTGCAGTGTCATCTCATGATGTTCTCTGCAAGCACAAGTAGTTCTTGCAGGAGAAATAGGAGTCTCCTGACATCTAGGGTAGTTTACCAAGAAAAACACAAGGTTCTTACTATTGCTAATACCTTTCAGATATTCCTTCTAATGCTGTGGCTCATCTGAACACGATCAGAAAAAGGAAACAACCAAGTGGGGCTTCGCCTTGGAGTCCCAGCACTCCAGAAGCCACGGTGCTGCACCATTTTCCATGAGGAGACAGAGCTGGTTTGTAAACTGTGGTGCTGCTGGAATTTGTACCCCTGGGCTTTCCTGCTTTGTGTGTTTGTACCCAGCACTCCTGGGGATTAAAGGCTGCTTTCTGTGCTAGTGTGTTGACACCATGCAAAACGCTCCATACCTACATTTCCCCCCTGTATATTTTTCTGAGCTCAGCCTGAGAGATCATCTTGATTACTTGGCAGCAGAGTAAACCACGGCAAAGCACAAGTGTCCAGGATGCTTGGGAAACCAATCCCATTTCTTCATATGCTTTTATTTGCTTAATTGTCCTTATTTGTTCATTGTATTTTAGTGGGTGCGTGCCTCAAGTGGTAGAAAAACACGAGTGGTTTTGCCAGTGTTTGTAACCCATGTGAGTACCAGCCCCTTCTCTCTCCACCAAAACCCTTTTCTACACTTTTCTTTAAGGAGTGAAGGGATTAAAAAGCAGCAGGAGAGTGAGACAGCCATCCCTAAAGATCTGTTCTCTGGCTCTCTCACTCCTGCCCCTGGTCATGCCTATGTGTTGACATCCTCTGTTTTGTTTCCTCTGCAGCTCCGAGTGCTGCCCCACGTGCTTTCTGACTCCTTTATCTGCAAGGCTCCTGCCTTGTCCTGTCACACATTGAGTCCAGCTGCCTCAGAGCTGCTGCCCCACACAATCTTCTCTGCAGCACACGTGGGACCTCTTCAGCACCTTGGCTTTCATCTGCTGTGGAAGGTATTTACTCCTTGCCGTGTGATTGTTTTAATTCATTACTGTATTAACTCACAATGCCAGACAGCTGCTGGCAGCCCTAAAGAGGGGTGCTAACAAAGCCTGATGGATTCTGCACATTAGCAACAAAATATACATTCAGAGAAACTAACCCAAGCTGCGTTTCCTTGCACTGAGTGAGCCCAGAGATTGATTTAGGGGTCACTTCATTCCTGTGCTCTGAGAATCCCAGCTGGGACACCAAACCTGTGAGGCCAGAGAAGCACAGCCCAAACTCCAGCCCTCTCAGCATCCCGAGCGTGTCAGGCAGCTGCTGCTCAACAAATCTGCTCGTGCTCCCAGGGAGCAGAGACAGCTTGAACTGGGGCCATATTTCAGCTGCACATCGTGGGCTGCTGGGCGCGGACCCAGGAGCAGTGGGGAGTAGGAGTTTTCCATCTTTGTGTTATGTCAGAGTCTGAGGGGAGGCAGCTGCTGTGGATGTTTCAAGATAGGAGGTTTCTATTCCCCGCTCAGCCATTTAAGGTGAAATGAAATTTAAGGTGACATTTCAGTGTGGGAAGGGGTTTGTTTGTCTGGAGCTTGAACCTCTGGAGCCTGAGAGCTCTGGAATGGCCTCACCTCACACAAAGCTTGAAGGATGGTTGGTGTAATTCGCAGGGAAGGGAATGATGTTGCAGCGTGCAGGACGTCCTCCCTTGCTGGGAGCCTGCAGCTGTCCCTGGAAGGAATCCCTGTGTCTTTGAACAGCTCTCCTGGCCACACAGTCACTCTGAGCAAAAGGACAGTGCAACAGAAGAGTGGCTGTAAAGGAAAGAGCAGCTCCTGTCCTGAGCTGTGGGAATCCTTCAAGCACAAACTGAGCGCAAAGAAGTTTAAATGAAGTTCAGCAACCTTTGCTTAAGAACAGGAAACAGGGAGTTGGACTGACCTGGCAGTCTCAGCAACTCTTATAAATCTGTGTTTGGCAACTCACTTGTGTGAGGAGCACTGGAAGGGTCTTTACATTTTCTGGCATCATCTGGTGGTTGAAAGCAGTACAAATGATAATGGGAAAGATGCCTCTTTTTCCTTTAAACCGTGCCCTTGAGTGTTTCTACCACAATTTCTGGAACTCTCTGTGGCCCTGTTCTAGTCTGAACAGCTCTGAATCCCTGAATTGCAACACAAAGCTATCACTGGTAGCATTGGATATCTTTGCTCTATTCATACTTCAACTTTCTTTGGGGTTCACTGACTTCCCTGGCATGTGAACTTGGAAATTAGGGAATTCTTATAAAAGTGGGCCAGGATTAAAAGATTACTGTTCCTGTGTTTACCAGCATATTATTTTCCTTACTGCCTTTTCTTATATTAGATATAAACTTTTTTTTCCATTTGCACAGTGAGAATAATCCATAGATTGAATGTGGGAACTCTTGGACTGGGAGGACTGAAGTGCTGTAATGAGTTTCCTCAAGGTACATTCACCAAAACAATTTTGCAGAAGCTGATTAAACAAAACCTTCCCTTAGTGCTGTGTCACAACCTCATGGAGAGCAGGGGGAAGGAGTGAGGGCAGGAGGTGCTTCTGAAGGCTGGGCAGTGGTACCTTGATAGAGCAAGGAGAAACTACAGAAACAAAAACTTGTAAATGGAATTTTAAGGCTGCAGCTGGTAAGTGAAATACAGCTTGAAGTTTGTGGGATCATTAAGGTTGGAAAAAACCCTTAAGTTCATTAACACAGCACTGTCATGTCCACCACTAAACCACATCTCCAAGCACCCCATCTACGTGTTTTTTGAACATTTCCAGGTTTTTCACTCCACCCGTGCCCTGGGAAGCCTTTGTCAATGCTTTCAGTGAAGAAATTGTCACTAATATCCAATCTTCCTCTGGTGCAGCCTGGGTGTTCCCTCTCCTCCTGTCCCTGTTCCGTGGGAGCAGAGCCCACCCCAGCTGCCCCCTCCTGTCAGGGACTTTTGGGGACTCACAAGGTCCCCCCTGAGCCTCCTCTTCTCCAGGCTGAGCCCTTTCCCAGCTCCCTCAGCTGCTCCTGGGGCTTCAGACCCTTCCCCAGCTCCATTCCCTTCCCTGAACATGCTCCACTCAGATTGTGCTTCTTCCAGTTTCATAGGGAAAAGCTGCTGCAGAAAAATGCAGAGTGCTCCTGACAGGACAAGATATTGAGAGCCTTGGGTTGGCAGGGACACCTTCCACAATCCCAGGCTGCCCAAGCCCTTGGGCACTGCCAGGGATCCAGGGGCAGCCACAGCTTCTCTGGGCACCCTGTGCCAGGGCCTGCCCACCCTCACAGGGAACAATTCCTGCCCAACATCCCATCCATCCCTGCCCTCTGGCAGTGGGAGCCATTCCCTGTGTCCTGTCCCTCCATCCCTGTCCCCAGTCTCTCTCCGGCTCTCCTGGAGCCCCTTTAGGCCCTGCAAGAGGCTCTCAGGTCTCCCTGGAGCTTCTCCTGTCCAGGAGAGCATTCCCAGCTCTCCCAGCCTTTCCTTGTAGGAGCTGATGTTGATCCCAGTACAAAATGGAGCCTGTTGTTCCAGCAGTGTGGGTAAAAAGTCATGGCCTGCATGGAAGAGAGCTATCTTCGTGCAAGCTTTGATGTCAAAAAATAGCAACTTGAACTCACAGATGTACTGATTACCCTGCTAAAAGGAGACGTGGAATCTCTTCTCAGAATTACAGCATTTTAATTAGAAGAATGTGAGCAAAGCCTTAATCTTGTTAGTAGGGATAGATACGGATGAGGCAGGAGCAAAATCCACAGCAGCAGAGTCCACACACGAAAAGCAGCATCCTGGAGGTTGGAAACAGCACCAGAACTGCTCCTGCCACTGCTTTTCCTGCAAGACTTTGCCTGGCAGTGACTAAGTTGGAAGAAAGAGCTCTTGTGCCTTGTAGCCCTGAGCTGCATCACTCACAGCTGTTCGGGAAAAATTGCTGAAACGTGGGAAAAGTGCTTCAGATTTACAAACCAAATCCACAGATACTTGAATATTCTCTTTAAAGTGCTTTTGAGCCCCTCTAAGTTCTTGTGACATTCAAGGATCAATAAGAATCTCATCTGTGGCTGATTCTGACAGATGTTAATCTTTGCCTTGGCTTTGCAGACTGCTTGACTGAAGGAACAGTACTTGTTCCTTCATGTCAGGCCTCTGGCAATGCTTACAGAGTCAGGATTACAGTCTCCAGTGAATCCCATTTTTACTGTCATTAACTTTCTAAACTGTTCCCCATAGCTGGCAACCTTTCTATGCTTGGAGATCTACTTAGTGGGAAGTTGGGAGAGTGATGGGTTTTGCCTGTCTGGAATCATTGTGCCTTTAATTGAGATTTGTTTAATTTTGTCATTAAGTCCATTTACATTGTAGGCATTTCATGACCATGATTACATACTGTGCCTGTACCCTGGCTGTGTTTTGTGCCATTTACCTATTAAAGAAAGAGGAAAAAAGCTCTGTGTTTACCTAAGATTTTTACAAGTAGCCTTCTTTCTTTTTTTCCATTAACTTAGTTAATAAATTAATCTAATTTTTGGATTGGAAAAAATGGCTCATCTGCAGATTCTGTGCCGTGTTCTAAGGAAGGGATTAGATTTATTTAGCAAAATACAGGTGAGGATTCTGGACCTGCTTGTCTGGGAGGAATTGTCAGAACCCATAAACATGGGGTCTGTGGTTGATCCCAAATTAGGGACAAATCTCAATCAGAAAGCAGCAGGAATGGAAACATTTCTCCTGCAAGTGCCAAGGGCTTTGTGGTGAGCAGAAAGCCCTGGGTGTGATTGCTGTGTGTGACCCTCAGTCCCAGAGCTGTGGGAGCAGCCTGGCCCAGTGAAAAAGGTCCCTGCCCATGGCAGGGGGGAAATGAGAGGAGCTTTGAGGTCCCTTCCAGCTCAGATCCATCTGGGATTCTATAATTCCATGATTCTCTGACAGATCAGGAGTGCAGGTGACTTTCCTTCTCTCAGAATGTGAGTCAGGGGTGACCAAAGCTGGAGTTACAGCATGAGCTCGACAGAGATCCCTTCAGCAGCTGGGAAAGCCAAAGCTTTGCTTCTCGTAAGAAAAAAGAAAGCTGATGAATCAGCTGAGTCATCCTGCTCTGCCTCAGTGCTGGTATGAGTGGCATTCCCTATGGATCAGCCTATTCCGAGGGAAAAGCCAAACCATAATCAAGGCTAATTGACTGAGCTCAATCAAATGTTTCAAAATACCACCCATGAGTTTGACATCAAAGGAAAAGCAGGGATATTCCCAGTCAGGCAGTTAATTGCTTCCTGAAAACTTGTTCTTTGCAATAATTTGAAGATTTTCACCAGTGCTCCCTTTTATTTCCATTTCCCAGAATTGCAGCAGGTTACAGGGTAATGTACAGATTTACAGACTGGAACAAGACTCTTGCCCTCTCTCATATTTCTTCCTTCTGAATGATGCTGCAGTGCTGCCTTGTCGCTGAGACAGAAAATTTGCGGCCTCCAGGAGTTAAAACAACTTTTTAGAAGCTTTTAGAAAGATAAGTAATATCAATTTCTTGCAGATACTAGTACAGGCAGCAAAATTGCAGTATATTAGAGTAAAGCCAGTAGGCTTTTTAGTCATTATGTTTAGAGAATTAATCCCAAAAGGATATTTCTATGGGTTTTGTTCCTTACATCCAGCAGAAATTGTTTCAAAGAGGAGCTCAAATGTCAGACTTTTTGCAAGAGTTTGTCTAGTGGAAAATAACGGTAGTGTTTAAACATTTGTCTGGTTCCTGATGTGCCCCAGGTTGTTGCAGCCATGAAAAATTTATCAGCAGCACATCTGTAAATGAATCATCTTTTTCCCCTGCACGCACATGCTTGCACAATTTTATTGACTGCTTGCTTTGATGAATATTTGATATTTGTCATGTGAAGCTATCCATCCCATTGTCATATCAGAAATTCCAGGCACAATTACAGCTGAATTGGATGTCAGAGTTAATGAAGCCCAGCCTGCTGAGAGCCAGGGCAATAGCACTCAGCATGAGCCAGCCCTCTGTGGTCACCAGCGATACCAAGGCAGAAGTTACCACATGGACACCTGGCTGCCATCCCTGCACCTGGGCTGGACATTTTCTCATCTGCTGAGCGTGCAGAGCAGGAGGGAGGACCTCAGATGAGGCCCAGGATTAGAATCAATGTGGAATCCTGGAATGGTTTGGTTGGAAGGGACCTTAAAGCTCATCCAGCTCCAACCCTGACAACTCCCACTGCCCCAGGTTGCTCCAAGCCCCAGTGTCCAGCCTGGCCTTGGACACTGCCAGGGATCCAGGGGCAGCCACAGCTTCTCTGGGAAATTCATTCCAGCCCCTCCCCACCCTCACAGGGAAGAATTCCTTCCCAAAATCCCACCCCAACCTCTGTACCTTTCTGTCCAGCCCTGCGAAGGGCAGGGTTTGGGTGTCACAGGGACTCTGAGCCCAGAGCTGCTGAGCTGCTTCTGCAACCTGAGATCCTCTGGGAAGGACCTGGTGGGACCCAGCAGCTCTGGGATGAGGGTTTGGCCTTTGCTCTGGGCTTTAATCACAGCAAGGGGTGCAAAATGATTGAATGGCTGTGGTGCTCTTGGAGCAAAGGTTGGACTCCATGGTCTCGGAGGTCTTTTCCAACCTTAAGAATTCCGTAAGAAATTCCATGATCCTTTTCCCACATAATCATGGCCCTGGTCTGTATTTCATTTAAGAGTCCATCACTCTTCTGCAGCAGGACATGAACCCAGGGGCCACAGGTTTCACACCTTCTGCAGCTCCTCAAAAACATCCAGAAAACTCCCTCTTCAAATCTGAACTTCCACGGAGGTTGTGGCAATACTAATTAGTACAAGTAATCTGATACATTTGAAATTAACTGTCATTATAACACTTAACCCCATATGGAACCACGTGTTTGCCTTGTCTGGATATTTGATGTGCACCTTGTATTTATTACAGTGCTATTTGTAAATGCTTTAGTGTGGTGAATCAGTTGTCAGGAAGGATCATTGTGGGTACAAAAAAGCAGTTTTATTGTGAAAGAAGAGAATATGGATGAGGGTGGAGTGGGAGAAGATGACATTTGTAGCCAGATGTGATTTGTAGAATGAAAATATTAAATGCTGTTGAAAAGTGGGACTCCGCTGATTATTGACATAATTGTGGCAACAGGAATAGCTTTTCCTTTGGTATTTGCCTATTTTTGCCACAGTTTTCATCAGACGATGAATACATGACAATTTTACATTGTCTAACACAGAAAAAAATTGGCTTTTAATTCTATTTTTTTAAAATAACATATGTCTAGCAGATTTCTAACTGAAGCATCTTTTGAAAGAGGCCTATGGTGATTAAATTTTGCATCTTTCAACTTTTCTCTGGGGTTTCTTTGCATCAGTATTAGGTTCAAAGCAACAATCAAGGTCTAAGCCCTAAAAGATCATTTTTTGCCTGCTTCAAATGAAAACCAGAGGGGAGTTTTGCTGATTAGGTGTGTACTTCATTTCTGTGCACAGTGCCAGGGTTTAAATGCATGTCACTTGGAAATGAGCTTTTGCAAATTCAAAGGGAGAGAGATGAACTTTAAATCTGAACTTTAAACCTTGTCTCAGTTTTCCTGTGGCACTGGAGATGTGTTATTTTCATAGAAAGTGTTTCCTTTTGCTTTCAAGTAATGGCACAAGCAAGTGCTGAAGGCTGAATTCTAATGACTTGAATTCTATTAAAAAATTGAAATATTGAAAAAAGGGGACAAATTCTGCAGGCCATTAAATAGTTTTCTAATTTCTTTGCTTTCAAGGAGGAGGGAAGAAATGGAATCTACAAAACACACACTTTTGTCTCTCAGAACACCCAGTGAAAAGAAATGGTCTCTAGAACAGCCCTTCCCAGCACCAGGAACGTGCACCCAGGGAGAGCTCATGCATCCAACTCCCTCTGATGCTTTGGATTCTGGATGCTTTGCCAAAACCAGAAACTCACACTTTTGGCATAGATCAAGTGTCCTGGAATGTGAGGCTGAGCAGTGACCCTTTGCACTCTCCTCTTTACAGCTTGTGCCTGAGAAAATGATGGGAGGAAGGTTTGGCAGGAGGGGCTGGGGCAGGGAGTGTTTGGATCCAGGCAGAAGGAAAACGTGGATGTTGAACGTTCAGAGCACTGATAACACCAATCACAAAATTCCAGGAGGGTTTGGGTGGAAGGGACCTCAAAGCTCATCCCATTCCATGGGCAGGACCTTCTACTGGACCAGGCTGCTCCCCAGTAATGAGGGGAGGGATGCAAAAGATTTCTGACATGGAAAATAAACCCTCACCTCACTTCAGTGCCTTGTTCTGTGCTGATTTAATTCTCCTGACACACTTCATGTACTCTCTCCTCCCAGGTAAGAAGTGCAGGTCCTGTGGTTGATTTTGCTGAGGAAAATTGATAAAATTCCTAACACTCAGCAAAACAAAATAATCAACTTATTGCCCTTCAAACAGAACCCCTTAATATCCTCTCAGTTCAGGAGAATGACCAAGGAAGGGCTCGTTGTCTCTGACAGGGGCAAACAGAAGATTCTAAGAGCAAGATGAGCATATCATGGTATAAATAATTCACATAAACAGGTTGGGAATGCACCCACCTCAAACACCTTGCTGGCCTGGTGCTGGGACATTCCAAAAGGATCATGGAATCATTGACATCCCTGAAGGATCATGGAATAATGGGCAGGAAATGATGCATTTGGAAAATGCAGGCTGTGTCATCCACCACAGGGCAAAGCTCTTTGTGAACAAGCTCAGGTCTTTTCTCATACCTGACTCATCCAGCACATAAAGTCGTCAAAGAAAAAGAATAAAAGCTATGTTTCAAAATAGCAAAACACTTATTCTGTGAGCCAGAGCTCTTAAATGTATCACAATCAAAGTATTACGGAGCAATGAGGTGCCTGGCAAATTCCCATCACAGAAATTTCTGAAGAACTCTTTTTTCTTTTTTTTTTTTTTTAAGAGTCTGGATCACATATGGTTGTATCAGGAACAAAATAAAACAGTCGAAGTAAAGCAGGATCACATATGGTTGCATCAGGAACAAAATAAAACAGTCGAAGTAAAGCAGTGAACTAGACCACTAAAAAATCTGTGTCACCTTTCTACCTACACAACAGGGGAAAATACAAAGTGGTTAAGAACAGGAAAAAATCCAAATAGCAATTTTTCACCTGGCAAAGCCATACTTGGCAAATAGAAAGTTATCAAACACATAATCTGCTTCCCAGCTGTATTTACACTGGGCTAATTTGCTCATTGTAGGTCACAACTGTCAGAATCAGGGTAATCTTTATAAATTTCCCAGGCAGGTAACAAGTAAATGAGCAAAGGCAATTTTTGCTACGTTCTCTTGAAGGCAGCAACATTTCTGACAAATATGGCAGTTCAAAAGAAATGAGCAGCCCTGAGTTAAAAACCAGACTCATTTTATCCATTAGTCATTCATTTAATTCATCTCTTTGATTTTTTCTTGGAAGGAGCTTCATATTTGCATAACATGAATGGTCATTATGGTTTAGTGGGCATTGTGGTGTTCATCAAAGGTTGGACTCCATGACCTTGGAGGTCTTTTCCAACCTTAATGATTCCATGATTCTATGATTTTGTCAGTAATAGAAACCAAGGCCCAAAACAAACTCAAAGAACTTGTTTTGCTTTCTAGTTGATTTTTGTCTGTCTTTATGCTTGGATCTTTTCCCACAGAAATCAGTGGGGATTTTGATTCCTACAAAGTCAATGGGAGCAGAATCTGATCTTTTATTAGCACATGGTTATGGGGACAGGAAATTGGATTTTGGAGCCAGGAAGATAAATGAGGGAAAGACTTTTTGGAGCCAGTTTATGGTCTGTGTGGATGTTCAGTTTTAGAAAATCCCTGAATAGAAGAAGTCTTGAACTGCCTCAAGTGCCCTGATCACTGTAGGTTTGATTTCTGTCACTCTGAGGGGGGATTTTGTGTCAGGGTTTGGCTGGGGAGCCCAGGCCAGGCAATTCCTCACCTTGGTGAGGTTGGGAGGTGAGGGTGGTGAGATTGTCACCATCTCTCAGCTTCTTCCAGGAAATGCCACTGTGAAATGAGATAGGACAAGGAGGAATGGTTTTAAACGGAGAGGGAGCAGGGTTAGATGGATACTGGGGAGAAATTCCTTCCTGTGAGGGTGGGCAGGCCCTGGCACAGGGTGCCCAGAGCAGCTGTGGCTGCCCCTGGATCCCTGGCAGTGCCCAAGGCCAGGTTGGATGGGGCTTGGAGCCACCGGGGACAGTGGAAAGTGTCCCTGCCATGGCAGGGGTAGAATGGGACAACTTCCCTTCCCACCCAAGCAATCCTGTGATTTTGTGTGATAAAGCAATCCCAGCAGCAGACAGTGAGTGACTGAGGCACCTTGATTTGGGTCTCTGGACCATAAAATCTCAAAGCATTGTTGGAATTGCAGGAGCCTCAGGGAGGAAAGCAGAGAGGTGATGAGCAGTTGCCTCAGAGATAGGAAAAGACAGAGGTGTTTCATTCAGTGACCACTGGCCTGGGGCAGCTCAAAGCATGGACAGAAACAGCAGAAAAGCCATCAAACTCATTATTATTAAGTTATTTAAAACTACCTGCTGCAGTCATTTGAATTTGGATAAAATTCCAGAGGCCTCTTTGTGTGTCTGTATTTAGGGCCTGATTTCTCCTTGCACTGAGCAGCTTTGAGCTGAGTGCTCCAAACACTGAGCAGCCCTTGCTCATTTTCTCCTGCTGCCCAGTCCTGGTGAGATGTAAATGTCTCTCCCAGGAGCTGTTCTGGCTCTGGGCTGCTGCAGCCAGCTCTGGCTGTCCTTGCTGGCTCCCAGCTCTGTGCCAATGCACTCAGCTCCTTGGCATCCAGGTTTCCCTCTGGCATTGCCATTCTCTGCTGCACTTCTCAGGGCAGTGCAGCTCTCAGAGGGAAAGGTTATTGTCAGGGTCATTAATGAGGCATTGCCCTGCTACTTTTTACTTGAGATTTATTTGTGTGTTAATATTTTTAGTGGAAGCTGTTAGAAAAGGCCTGAAGTCAATAAAGAGTTTCAAGTAAGTTGCCAGCTCCATGTAAAGACCACATTGAGATGAGATAAAATGGTATTTCCCCATTGCAGTGAATTTCACAAGATGCCCAGGATTCACAGGCCTTTCTCCTCTATCTCATAATCTGCTCAGACACTGATTTGCCTGAAGAGCTGAAAATCTCCTCACTGATGTCCCTCTGTCCTGGTAACCTCCATGAACACTGGCCTACACCTAATCCTCGAGCAAAAACCAAAATGAGGGATGCTATTTCACCTTTTCATTTTGCTGGGATTGCCATTCTTTCACCAAAGAACAGGCAACCCACAGTAAATATTACACCTTTTTTGGGGTGGGGTAGATCAAATATTTGTCAGCTGAAGCACAAGGGAGAAGGAACTAGAACAGAAATGCACCCAGGTCAGGAATTGTGCCTCCTGCAGCCCCTGGGGATGGTGGGGGAATCTTCTCCTTGGGCTGCTTTCCCACCCAGGTCACCCTGGAACCACAGATTTATGGAATCTCAGGCAGCATCTCTGCTCCCAGTGCTCCTGATTGCTCCCTGAGCCTGGGACCTGCAAAATCCCTGAGCCCGAGACCTGCAATATCCCTGAGCCTGGGACCTGCAATATCCCTGAGCCTGGGACCTGCAAAATCCCTGAGCCTGGGACCTGCAATATCCCTGAGCCTGGGACCTGCAAAATCCCTGAGCCTGGGACCTGCAATATCCCTGAGCCTGGGACCTGCAAAATCCCTGAGCCTGGGACCTGCAATATCCCTGAGCCTGGGACCTGCAATATCCCTGAGCCTGGGACCTGCAAAATCCCTGAGCCTGGGACCTGCAATTCCCCTGGGGAGCAATTCCACAGCTCCCTTATGCTCAGAGGGAGGAACCACCTTGTTTTGTTTGCCTCCACGTTGCCACCTGCCAGTTTTATTTCCTGCTCCTTGGTTTTTGACAACAGCCATTTCCTCTCAGCATCCTAAGGACAACTGTGATTATAAATATCTCCCTCACACCCCTACTCAGCCATCTCTTTTCCAGACTTAGAAATCATCATCTCTGTAGTTTCTCTAAATACAGAAAATGTTCCAGGCTTTCATCACTCTGCACCTTTTCCTGTTTTACTTTATCCTTTTATTCCTGTAACCAGTGACCAAAACTACAGGGGATGGGCTGGGTTTATATCGAGGTCTGAGATTTTCCTGCCCCCAAAGTCCATGACTTTACTGTTAGTGGCACTGGGCAGACAAGAGTGCACGTAACTCACAGGGATTGACACTCTGATCTCTTGGCAACAGCAAAAATGATCTTACTTTCCTTGACCACATAATTTTTGCAATAAATTCACATCCACACGCACACAAATATTTAATGAACTCTGTGGGGCTGCACAAAGGGCATTGTGGGGAGAGAAAAAACCACAGCACATCCCACAGGACATCTGTCCCCAGGCTTTGGCTGGAGAAATGTTCTTAAATGCTTTGGCCTCTGTGACCCTGCTCAGGTCAGAGCCAGCACAGGGAGAATTTCCCTCTGGCCAGGGCAGGAGTGCAGCTGCAGGAGGGCTGGTACAAGTGCCTTCTGCTTCCACATGGAGTTATTAAAGTTGGAAAATACCTCTAAGAGGATTGAATCCATTCATTAACCCACCTGAACCACGTCCCCAAGAGCCACCCTGTGCATTTCTGACCCCTTTGGGATGGTGACTCCAGCCCTGCCCTCAGCAGCCTGTCCCGTACCTGGCAACCCTTCCAGGGCAGGAATTTTCCATAATATCCACCCTGAGCCTCCCCTGGCCCAGCCTGGGGCCGTTCCCTCTCCTGTCCCTGTTCCCTGGGAGCAGAGCCCGACCCCCCTGAGCCCCCTCCTGTCAGGGACTTTTGGGGACCCACAAGGTCCCCCCTGAGCCTCCTTTTCCCAGGCTGAGCCCCTTTCCAGCTCCCTCAGCCTCTCCTGGTGCTCCAGCCCCTTCCCCAGCTCCATTCCCTGGACAAGTTTCTTCCTTTCTTTCCACGAGATAAATTTGGTGGGAAGAGGTGTTGTCCCCCTTTCTCTGGGAATATAATGAGGTTTTAAAAAAGACTTCGATTTAACAAAACCTTGATTTTAACAAACGCTTTTGCCGAGCAGCCGCGGCTCCCGGGCAGCTGCCGGCAGAGGTCACCGTTGCTGTAGCTGGGCTGGAAGGGTTTGAGTTTGCCCGGATTTTATTGGCCTCACATTTGGGATTGACAAATGTTTCTAACCCCACCAATCCAGCGCTGATTGTTGCTGTTAGAGCACTGAATCTTTTGGAATGTAACCATGGATTTTAGTAACCCTTTATATATATTTTTTTATCTTTATCAGTAGTTTGTTAGTAAAATGTAGATTAAAAAAATCACAGATTTCTGTAAACTTCTTATAATTATCAGTATTTTCTCCACATGCCTTTAATTTAATTCAATAATACTAATTGGTACATATTCAATATTCTGTCAGTCCTAAAAGCATTTTGTAAGTAAAGAGAAAAACAATTAATAGAATCTGTGCTTAAAGAACATTTACATGGCCAAAGCCATGGAGCAGTAGGGGAATTGATGGGATTTATTCTATTGATTGAAACAATCTAGTTTTTAATGAGTTCTACTTGACCCTTGTTCTTGCCATCCCATTAAATAAAGATATTTTACACTTGAACATGCTAATCTGAATACACATTTTAGATACTTTTCTAACCTGATTTTTAAATTAAAATCTTACAGTTATTTAATAGACTACTCAGTTATCCTATGAAATAATTGTTTATTTAGCACATGCGTTAAAATGATGCTTGTGCTCAATGTAAATTTCCACTGAACTTAAATGAAGACATCTAAAAAGAGAATTTCAGGTTTTGATAGAGAAAAAAGGCACTTCTCAGCTTTGAGGATGAGAAAATACAGCCACAGTTACTTTCTTTACCACCTTGCTGGGAGGGCCAGATCCCTCCAGGGTGAGTGGCTGGGACTGATCAAGCTGTGAAATCTCTGGTTCTGCACAGATGTGTCAGGGGGCTCCTCTCCAGCCCTCACTGAGATTTGTTTAAAAGTGATTCATATCCATGATTATTAATACATTTAAAGGCCAAATCTTCCTTATCATACTTGAGAACTCTCCAATATATTTGATTCTTCTTTCCATCCCTGTAACCTCTTGGGGGAGTGCAGAAAATATTGCAACCCTCTGAATTTCAGAAAAAACTGCCTGAAATGGCAATTGGCAGGGGGTTTTTAAAAACCTGTTTTCCACAATATCTGAACCAACTCACAAGTGCCACGAGCAGGAATGTACAGACAAGCCAGCTCCCTCCCTGCCTTATTGCAGATAATTGTCACATTTCAGTTTGGCTTAGCAAAAAAAGTGCCCCAAAAACTTAATTGTGATACTCTAATGCACGAAAACATCCATAAATTATCCGTGTAACAGTCACAGCGCAACTTCCAAGTTGTGACAACTTGGAAAACCAGCCTGACAAGCACGCTCACTTTTGCTGTTTTTCTAAAACTTCTTCAGCATTATAGGAGAATTCAAAGTGAAGAAAGAACCGAAGCACAAACACTTTTTGTTCTCAGCACACAAATTCCTTCTGTCTCCCTGCCTGGGGTCCCCGTTTTTATCTGGGAGCAGCGTCTCAGCTAAAACCGTGTTATCACCAGCCATAAATCAATAAACATTGTCAGCTCCATCCTGTCACTGCACACAGGCAGCAGGGAGGTCGTGAGCTTTTCCAAGTGGACATCCCAGAGGATGTCACGGTCTCTGCTGAAGTGCTGCTCTGTCTGCAGCTGAAAGGATCCTGCCTTGGGTCCGTCACGCTTCGATTTAGCAGAATTCCTATTTATTTCTATTAGTAAAGAAAGGAATGAGTTTTTATCTACAGTAGAATTATCACAGGAGGAAAAAAAATAAGGAAATAAGAAAGCCTCAATATTCAGAACAAAGCCAGTAAAGAATTTTCATAGAGGTGTAACTGCCGTAGAATGCAAATAAAACTAAGTTCCCGTATACCTGGATAAACAGAGTAAGAACACTTGCATTTCCCTGAGATTAAGCCGCTCTCGCTAAAGATGTTTTCCAAGCTTTGAGCTTATCCACAGCTGCCCCAGGAACACCTTCCAGATGTGCGTGCGGCCGAACCTGCCCCGGCAGATGCGATTTTCGGGCGCACCAAACCACGCGGCGCTCGCAGCGAGCGAGCGGCGAGCGCTCGGTGCCGCACGGACATCGCTCCGTGCCTGCTCCCG
>JAHLSL010000083.1:2332408-2374365 GCA_025920805.1 Petroica traversi | reverse complement strand
GACGGGTCACTCACCTGAAGCGCCGAATTCCTGCGAGCGGGGGCTCGGCGCTGCCCCAGCGGTGTCCAGGCTGCTGCTCGGCCCCTGTGCCCAGCCCGCAGAGCCATTCACATCCCCGCTGCCGTCGCAGCCTCATTCAGCGCTCGGGGCTCCGCTCTGACTCACGGCGAGCCGGCTCCCTCTGGGTCCTAGCGCTGTGGACGTGTGGGAGCTGCACGGGCTCGCAGGAATTCGGCGCTTGGCTCGCTGCCGAGCGCAGGCAGGGATGCACAGATGTGCAGTGAAAGTTTCAAAGCCTGGCCGGTCGTGTGAGAGCGCTCGCAGAACGCCCGGAGGAGCCTCCGGCCCCGCGGTGCCGCTGGCAGCGACTGAAACCCTCCGCAAGGGATGTTTTGTCCTCAGCCTTTCCACTCTGCATCCTAATCCTCGCCCTCGATTTAAAGATGAAGGCTCGCAGAGTGGAACTCCCAGCTCCCTGATGAATGGGTCCTTCAGGAAATCATCCCCAGAGCCCCTCGCTCATCTCAGGGCTCCGGGAACGAAGCTGCAGGAACGGCAATGGTTAAATGGGGAAGGAGTGCACCGGGCTCCCTGCAAAAACTGTGCAGTCCCCATTATCAGCTGGCTTTTACTGGGGTCAGCCAAGCACTGGCTGAGAGTAGCAAAGAAATATTTGACCCTGACTTGAGGCAGAGGAAAAGATTATATAAGAACCCCTCCAACTGAAATGTTCTGTGTTTAACACGCTTACCTTAAGCAACAAAGAAATATGGGAATGTTTCCCAGTGTGTTTGAGGAGAGGGATTAAGTAGCTTGCAAGGGAACAACAGTGGGATTTAGGTACGGGTAAATATAGGAAAGAAATGTAAAAATTTAAAACTTTGTTATATATATATATATATATATATATATATATATATATAAGGCAATTTGGCTAAAAACTCTACACTCAAAAAAGTTGGCAGCTCTGCTGAGGATTACGAAGCAGCCCCATAGAATTTCCCAGTTCTCATTCTGGCACAGTGGAACCTTTGTGATTATACAGACCCAAGGAAAAAAAAAAATTAAAAGCAGATCACTGCATTTTATCTAAGTGGAAGTAATCAAACACTTTTTGATTCCATCCAGGAGAGGGCAGCCAGCTGGAGAGACTGGTCCTTAAATCCTTTGGGAAAGATGTGTGGAAGGCACTACGTAAAGGCAAAGAGCAAGGAGGAAGAGAAGCTTTGAGATAATCAAATTATTTGCCACAGGGCTGTGCTGCTTTCTGAACCTGGAGCAGCCACATCTTCATGTTTTATTGGCACCAGCAGAAAAACCTTAAATTCCTTCCCCACAGTGCCCAAGTGGCTTCAGTGCTAGACTGGTTCTTGGAGGTGATGTGTGTTTATAGTTGCTTGGAATATCCTTTAGGAAATTGCAGCATAAAATGCTGGACGTGAGTGCTGAAATCGCCTTCCCCATTTGCCAGGATTATGCAGATTGCTTTGTTTTTCTCCAAGCAAAACACTTGTGCACATGGTGGCAGCCACAGGCCCAAATGTGTCTTCATTTACCCAGGGAGAGTTTCTCCAAAGGCTCCTGTGAACCCTGACCCTGGGGTTTGGCCAGAGCCTCGGGGTCCATGGCAGAACTGCCAGGCTGTGCTTGTGCTGAGCATTTGTCTCCCTTCCTTAGAACATCCTCAGATCAGGACTTTGTGCTGGAAAACTGGGAAGAGGCTTGGAGCCCATTGTGACTGCAGCAAACAGCAGCAGATGAGAGCAAGAAAATGATAGGATTTTTCCTTTCTTTACTTAAAAGTTAGTGCACCCTTGTGTTGAGCATCTCTAAGAGTATTTCTTGGCAAGAGCTGCCTGTTTTTTTTTAAACTGTGTCCCAAAAACTTGTTTGGACACAGTAATCAACAATACATTGTGTTTGTGCTTAATCTGTATCACCAGCACTAATTTCTGGCTGGAGGAAATCCTTCCCTTGTCCCACATTCCCGTCCCTCCTGAGCTCACCCAGCAGCTGATGTTGCAGGCAGCTCGGCTGGGATCCCTGGGAAGAGGCAGGAGCTTGTCTGCTCTTCCTGACGTTCCCATGTCACCCAAACAAACACCAGCTCAGCTTTGGGAGGTGTGGCAGCTCTGCACAGGGGAATGGCTGAGCCCAGAGCACTGAGTGCTCCAGGTGAATCCTTCTCCTTCAGCTTGGAGGCCCAGATTTAAAGAGAAAAGCCCTGCTCGACCCCTCCATGAGCCAAGGGCTCTCTTGCTTTACAGGTCCCTGGTGCAAGGTGAGGGACTGGAGTGCCAGGCTGAGCTGGGAAAAGATGAGCTCTGGAATCAGAGAGGCAGATGGATCAAGGGTCTTGTGGCACAGGAGGAAGGGATCCTGATTCTCTGCTGGGTGACATCTGGTTAATTCTCTGCTTCTACAACAGTTTAAATTCTCCCATGATATCTTGGATGAGCTTCTTCTGTGAGAAGCTGTGGCTGCTCCTGGATCCCTGGCAGTGCCCAAGGCCAGGTTGGACATGGGTTTGGAGCAACCTGGGACTGTGGAACGTGTCCCTACCATGAAGGGCTTTAATGTCCCTTCCAGTCCAAAACATTTCACAATTCTATGGACTCCTCCTGGAATCACTGCTCTTTGTGCTACTGAAAGTCCAGAGAAGGCACTTGGGAAGTGTCTGGGCTCTTTTTGTTTAGAAGAAACAGCCTTTGAGGAAAAATGTTGCTTTTGATGAATCCTCATTTATTTCTGAAATCTTTGTGGGTTTGGAAGCAACACGGGTGAGTACAGCTGCTGTTCATAAAATCTTGGCACTTTAGAGAAGTGTCAGGTCACTGAGCAAGGGACCCACAGAGCATCAAACAGTTTCCGAGATCCTGTAAAAGTATAAAGGGATGGGATGAGCTTAACAAGTTTTATTTTCTGCAGTGACACTTATTTACATGTGTGTGTGCATTACATCAAATGCTTCCTTGTAATGTTAAGTCTTTACACGAAAAAAGATGTATCACAAGTAACTCTCTTCCCCTGCCTGTCCTGGGGGTGCTTTGATGTGAGCGTGAGGAAGGGTTTTAAGCATCTCAAATTAAACACTCCAAGTGAAAGACGGGGGTCTGTTTTACCTTTAAAGAATATTTCTTTTTTACACTTTTACATTTGCAGGAAGCAGAACGTCGATAACTTGTGGAAACTTGTCTGAGAGCTGTTCCCAGGGCTAAAGTGAAAGGAAAGAGATCACAGAATCCCAGAATGGTTTGGGTGGGAAGGGACCTTAAAGCTCATCCAGTGCCACCCCTGCCATGGGCAGGGACACCTCCCACTGTCCCAGGCTGCTCCCAGCCCTGTCCAGCCTGGCCTTGGGCACTGCCAGGGATCCAGGGGCAGCCACAGCTGCTCTGGGCACCCTGTGCCAGGGCCTGCCCACCCTCACAGGGAACAATTCCTGCCCAATATCCCATCCATCCCTGCCCTCTGGCAGTGGGAACCATTCCCTGTGTCCTGTCCCTCCATCCCTGTCCCCAGTCCCTCTCCAGCTCTCCTGGAGCACCTTTACTCCGTGAAAGGGTCTCTGAGCTCTCCCTGGAGCCTTCTCTTCTCCAGGTGAGCACCGCCTGCTCTCCCAGCCTGGCTCCATAGGAGATATTAAACCTTTATGACTCAGCTGGAGGAAGCTCACCCATGTTTGGCTGCGTAGAAGTTAATCAAGAGGTTGGAAGGAATGATCACAATGCGAATTCTCTTCTTGTGTTCATTTCAGAAAATGAAAAAGTTGATAGAGAAACTGAGGGTCTGTTCTGCCTTTGTGGGTTTGTGGTGTTGAATGTAGGGGAGACATTTCCAGAAAAAAGCAGAAGCTCACTTATGGGTCATGGATAAATGGGTCAGACAAACAAGTTCATTACTGATTTACTGTAGGGCTCAGTCTCCTGTAAATATTTTCTTAACTGTCTCTGCCTCATGGCTTCACAGCTGAGTCGATACCACATAGGGAATGTGTCGGAAAATCGATGGGAACACCATGCAATTCCAATAGCCTGCAATCCAGCCCAGGCAGGAGACAGCCACTCATCTGTGCTGCATTGCTGGAGTGATTGCACTAATCCTTCCTTTCTCTTTCGCTTGGTTCTCTGGTTCACAGGAGAAAGAAACCCTTTGACTCTAAATGAAAACATCTCAAAAGCCTGAGCTGACTAAAAGCAAAATGTCTGGTGATGGTTCAAGTGCTGCTGCAGAGAGAACATAATTGTAGTGGCAGTGACATCCAGACAGAGCTCTGAGAAAAACTTCACATTCTGCCTCAGACTCAGCACAGATTTGGCTTGACAGTTGTTTGAAGAGATAACAACAACTACAATTATTTTTTCTGGAATGCACAGGCTTCCAGGCAGTACAGTCTTAGTTTAATATATATTTTTATTAATGACTTTAAGCTGAAATAGAGTGGGCTTAGATTAGATGTTAGTGTGAAATTGTTCCCTGTGAGGGGGTGAGGCCCTGGCACAGGGTGCCCAGAGCAGCTGTGGCTGTCCCTGGATCCCTGGCAGTGCCCAAGGCCAGGCTGGACAGAGCTTGGAGAAGCCTGGGACAGTGGGAGGTGTCCCTGCCCATGGCAGGGGTGGGATGGGATGGGATGGGATGGGATGGGATGGGATGGGATGGGATGGGATGGGATGGGATGGGATGGGATGGGATGGGATGGGATGGGATGGGGTGGGATGGGGTGGGATAGGATGGGATGGGGTGGGATGGGGTGGGATAGGATGGGATGGGGTGGGATGGGATGGGATGGGATGGGATGGGATGGGGTTAAAGTCTTTTTCCCACCCAAAGCATTCTAGGATTTTATGTTTAATGCTCGGCTATTCATTGGTAGAGAGGATCAAATGAGAGCATATATTTAAAATATTAGAGGAACTATGGATTTTGAGAGTCAGCACTCAGATGTTTATTCCATGCTCTTCTGTGAGAGCATAAAGATTTTTAAGAAATTCTGCTTAGTAGCTGCAAAGTTTTTTCCCAGGATTGAGCTTTTTGCACTTGGCTGAGCCAGACTTGGGTTGAAGTCTGAATTCTCCTTGGAAACCGTTGTTTGTCAGAGTTTGCTGATGGTGGATTTTGTTTGAGATCTCTCTCCTTGGACAGAAGGTGCTCTGATGGATTTTTAGAAGGAGAACACCTGCTCTGGTGCACCTTTCCCATTCATCTCCTTGACAGAGGCATTTAAAGAGCCAGTAAAAAACATCCCTCCCTGCTGCTGGGGTTGGGTGTTTTTGCCAACCCTGGGCCAGCATTAATCCTTCAAACACCCCCAGTCTGACAGAGGGATCCTGTTTTGGGGATACCGGCATTAATCCTTCAAACACCCCCAGTCTGACAGAGGGATCCTGTTTTGGGGATGCCAGCATTAATCCTTCAAACACCCCTAGTCTGACGGGGGATCCTGCTCTGGGGGTGCCAGCACTGCCAGTGAAGCTCAGCAACTCAAGGACTGAAATGGGACCATTCTGGGGGTGCCTCCACAGTGGGACACGAATTCCAGATTCCCTGAGAATCCGTGGCTTGGGCATTGCTGCAAAGGGTTTGGAAGCAGAGAGGGGCATCAGCTCTGGCCTAGAGTGACTCCTCCCAGCTCTGATGGATGAAATGGGCCAAGTGCTTCCCCTCCTTGCTCCCCACTGCTCTCCCACCCCACTCTGGCAGGAGCTGTGGCTGTCCCAGCCTGGCCTCTCACAGGCACAGCCCAGGCTGACACAAAGGCAATAATTTGCCTGTAGGACCAAGCTTCACTCATGACCTCTGGCAGTTGGCAGCTGCTTAAGGGATTTTCTGTCTGCAGGGGATGAGCATTAAAATCTGATCCTTTTTGCCATGTTAGTGGGCAGATGACATATGATCACAGCACAATTCTTCCTATGACCATAGCACAATTCTTCCTATGACCATACCACAGTTCTTCCTATGACCATACCAAATTCTCCCTGCTTTCAGGGCTGAATCCTCATGCTCAGCTGCACTGGGGCCACAGCTGTGGGATCAGGTTGGGATCGTTCTCCAGGGATGCTTCCATGGCCCTGGACAGCAGATTCCTGTACAAACACCGCAGGAACCGTGGCCACTGGGCCAAAGATTCTCCCACAGAGTATCTGCTTTTTTCAGAGTGGCCCAAAACATTCCAGGGTGCCCCTTGACCTCCTGCTGTAGAACAGACCCCACGAGAGAGCTTGGTGCTCTCAGGGAATGTGGCTTTGTTGCTGAAATCTTGTGGAGGGGGTGGGGCAAACGCTTTGGCATTTGAGCTGCTGGTATATAATTTTTTAAGGGTAAAATTAGGCTTTTCATGTAACACATTTTCCTGCTCTTTGCTCTGAACATGGTCTTTTTCTATGAACACTCTGCTGAAAGCTTCCTTCTCAGGCACTGCTTTGGCTGGAAGTTTTTAAGAAAACTTTTGTGGAAAGGAGACAAAAATATTACCTAGCAAAATGTCACCAAGCTGTTGAATTGAGGTAAAAAAAAGGAGATTTGGCAGAGTTAGCAATTACTGTGTGATAACAGGAATTACCTGGCTGCTTTAAAGTTCATTCAGGATTTGTCCAGGCTCTGCTACCAGAACAGGCTTTACCATAAATCAGCCAATTTCTTCAAATATTTCTGCCCTGTAAAAGTTTTCCAGCTACCTGTGCTCCATCATAAATCAGTGCACATGAGAGGGGCCACACTTTGGGGAGGGCCCCAGATTGCCCCCCCAGTCATTCAAGATTTAATTTCCTTAGGTTGAATTCCAACTTTGAAAAAGAATCCCATCTGCAAGATTCTCCTTGGCCAGCCCTTCTCTGTGTTTCCAAGAAGGAGCACACTTAGGAATTGCTGTAAAACATGGCTCTCTGTTGCTAGCACTGTTGCAGGGCAGTAATTAAAACCAGGACTGTTATTCACTCTTTACATACCAATGCCTGGGAGTGTGAGCTCTGTGGCTCTGTGTTCTGTGGGAATGGACTGGTTTGGTTTGGCTCGGGGTTTTGGTTGGATATTATTATTGTTGTTGTTATTATTGTTGTTATTATTGTTATCATTGTTGTCATTATTATTAATAATAATTGTTAATATTTGTTATTGTTATTATGGGTTATAGTTATTATTTGTTATGATTTACTATTGTTACTACTACTGGTATTTCTTTAGGGACAGAAAAAACTGTTTAATGACTACAGCAGATATTTAAATGACTAAAAAATGAACTTTGTCCCCAGAAGTGACAGCTGGAGAAAAGATTTACTCACAGGCATTGCAGGAGGGATGTTAAAGGCACACCCCTACCCTAATTCCATTTATATCTGGATGAACCTGTTGTCCATGAACTTGTCTGCCTGAGGCACTGTTTGCTTCCAAACCTTTTCTGGCAGCAATATCCAGAAGTTCTCCAGCACTTCTTTAAAGCCCTTGTGCATGTTGGGAGCTGCTCTCAGTGAGAGTCCCAGGTTCAGCAATGCCAGGGTCCCTGAGCAGCCCTTCCATCCCCACCTCATCCATCACCTTCATCGCTCTGCAAACCCTCCCCGTGTCCTGCCCCACCTCCCTCCCCAGCCCAAGGAGCCACAGTCTCACAAGGCAGCTGTTTCATCACTTTAATCTCTTTACACACCCTTTTGTGAGCCTTTCCTCACTCCCCTGTGCCCTTTCAGAGCCGGGAGCTGCACACAGACTCAGGGGGAGGGTGCAGAGAGGTGCCCCAAGGTTTGTGCAGGTGATTTCTGAGCTCACGTATTTCCTGATTCATTTGCAAGCAATGATGACATCCAATAAAACCATTTTTATGTGCACAGCATCAAGCCATCTATTGCACTGAATGTTCATTAAACAACCTAAGGAATCCCTTCTCCATGTGAAGAAATCCTTTTCTATGCTGCAGGAGTTTATTCCAGCTCCTGGGTGCCTGTTTGCAAGTCCCTACACGCTGCTCACTCCAGCTGCTGTGCTGTCCTTTGTTCTTGTCACAGGCCAATTGTAATTTCAAAATGTTATTTTAATTAAGAAGGAAAATGTGCCTGAAGAGGCTTCCCCTCTGTGGGACACACATCTCCTTTAACCTGATCAAGAGACACAGCCCAGCCTGGACACCAGCTCACACAGTTCAGTGTCAAATGTCTCTTTTCTGCACTGGATTTTACTCAGAGAGCAGTGCTATATCTTTGTGAGGCTGATCCCTTGTTTTTCTGGTGGTTTAAATCCTGCAGACACTAAAAAAGCTTCTCTGCTCTCACAGGAGTGAGGTCAGACCTGGCTGCAGATTTTCTTCAGGCAGATGGGTCCTATCCCAGCTGGACACAAGTCCAGCCTACCAAGCACCTCTAACCTGGCTCGGAGAAGCTGGGTCTGTCTCTCTTGGAGGGAGCACATTTATTTCTTGTGGCCATCACTGCTGGAACCACCTTTCTCTCACTAAGGATCAGAACATCAGCATTGTCTCAAAGCATGGAAGTTGACCTTGTATTTGTATTTGTTCTCCCACTCTGTGGGTCTGGTCTGGCTCCTGCACTCAGCCCTCATCTTCCAGCACTCCCTGGGCAGGTACCAGGGATGCAGGAGGGAGTCCTGCTATGAAATTAGGACTATAAACTTAGTATCAGTCTTGGAGGGAGATGCGTTTGACAATTTGCCCCATCCCTGGAAGTGTCCCAGGCCAGGTTGGACAGGGCTTGAAGTATCATGGTCTAGTGGAAGGTGTGGAATGAGATGAGCTTTAAGGTCCCTTCCAAGCCAAACCATTCCCTGATTTTATGATTCTTTTGGGGGTGGGACCTTTTAAAGTAGCTGAAAAGAAGTGCCCAGCTGGAGGGACTGTGCCCTGACACCAGAGACTCAAAGGATGGACTTGCTGTTCCTCATCTCTCTCTCCAGCACCTGCTTATCTTTACTGATAAATCAATGAGGCTTTGGGGAAGTTTGAAATGAAAAGAAGGGCAGATGATCACATTTAAAGCAAAGCTCTAGAAGTATTTCATATCATACTCATCTTCCAGGACCTGAGCTGTGTATTGTATAAAGATAGAGATAATGAAAGTGTAAAACACTGGGACTCCCTGCCAATGTTACAACTTGTTTTTACTACTAAAAAAGGCAGTAAATTGGGAGGGTACATCCACGAGTGAATTGCTTTGCACTTGCCCTGGTTCTTACACTTGTTTTTCACACTTCTGGGCTCTGCTGGAGGCAGAACTCCAGGCCAGAGCTACCTTTGGGCCGGGCCAGGGTGGGAGTGTTCAGTGTGTCCAGTTGTTCTGCAGGAAAAGGCAAAGTTCTGCCTGTGAGAATTATTCTGGGTCAAAAACTGAATGAAAACAAAGCTTTTTAGTTTTGCTGTGAGGGAAATTAGGCATGCAGTGAACCCCTGCTAGGGCTGTCACACTCACACCAGGGTTTTATTTCAATATCCCAGACTTTGTCTCATCTCCACCATGATTTCCACCTCTGGACTGCTGGGAAAACACTCTGCAAAATAAAATCCCTCAATTATCAGCAGTGAAGGGAAGCTCTCAAGGGACTCATTTTGTGAATCCTGGACTTCCTTGCCCTGTGAGCTGACGTGGGACCACAGGAGGTGGGGGAAACTGAGGAACATGAAACTTTCAGGAGAAATAGTGGAGCAGCTGGAGCAGAGATGTGGGTGCTACAGAGATGGGTGAAGTGGTGAGAGGCCAGGTGAGGTGGGGAGGAGGCACAAGGAAGCAGCAGTCACCCACTGCACAGATCTGCAGGAATAATAGAGTTTTCAATGGTACAACCAAGTTTTCAATGCAATAGTAGTGTTTTCAATGGAATTACAGGGTTTTCAATGGGCTTGTAGGAAAAGGGAGGGTTTTGGGATAAGGAAAATAGCTCTTTATGGTTTTTGCCAAACCATTGTAGTGGATCAGGCCTTGCAAACAGGAACAGCTTTGCTTTCCAGGGACACTTTCACACCCCCCTCCCATGGGGTGTTCTGAAGAGCCTCTGTGGCTTTGCCACCAGACCTGCACTACTGAGACATGAAAGTCCACCTGTGAAAATCAGCCACCCCCAAATGCAGGTTTAAGGCATGCAGCTGCAGCAAGAGTTGAAAATGCCCTTTGCATGCACAGAGGGAATCCAAACCAATTTGGGTTTGAGGAGAGCAGGGTTTACTCCAGGACACAACGCAGCGTTTGCAGATCATTGGACAGCTCACCCTCGTACAGATCATGCCTTTTTATGGGGACATTCCAGCTCCAAAGAAAGCAAATTCTTCTCAAACACATTGTCTTAGTTAAACTTTTAATATGTTTTGATATTGCCAGCAGCAGCTTTATATAATGCAGTCGTGTAGCAAACAAAACTCACTCTGTGCTCTTGAGGAATTGAAGCCCATGGATGGAGGGGATGGATTGGCACTGTGGGATTTGCAGCAGTCCATACCTGGAATCAATGGGTTAACGACCTTCCAGCTCTGCCTCAGGACTGGGAAGCACAGAATGTTCTGGGAGCAGTGACAGAGGGCAAGGTTTTGGCCAGCTCACCTTGAGCCCAGGTTATGGATGGCAGGAAAAGTCCCACTAAGATCAAACCAGTTCCTGGCTGGGATTCTGATCCCCAACCAGTTCCTGGCTGGGGTTCTGATCCCCAAACCAGTTCCTGGCTGGGGTTCTGATCCCCAAACCAGTCCCTGGCTGGGATTCTGATCCCCAAACCAGTTACTAATTGGAGTTCTGATCCCACAGCAGTTACTGCTTCTAACCTGGATATCAATACTATTCCTTTTTCCTTAGTGCAAAGCCATATCCTCTTTCCAAACATGAATAAGATGAGACTGGGGCAGTCATTGCCATAAAAAGGAGTTTCAGGGTGCCACTGCTCAGTGTTTCTGGATGTCTCCCTTGTCTCTGTGTCCCTGAGCTCTGGGAGCCTGGCAGTGCTGTTGGGGACACCATGGGGACGTGCAGCTCCTCGTGGGGAGCATCAGGCCTGGCTCCTGCCTGGCTGCCCACGAGCTGCTGAAGCTCTGCAGGAGCTCCTGCCACGCTGCTGTGCCTTGGCACCCCTCTCCTTGCTGTGCTGGGATTCCTTGGAAGCACGGAACCACTCTGTGTCCTGAAAACGTTCTTCGTTGTGTACCAAGGGACAGGCAGTGTTTAGGTTGTCCTTTTCTTATTGTTCTTTTCAGGAAAGCAAAGACAATTTCACGTTGTGTTTGTCACTCCATGAGCCTTTCCAAAATCTGGGTCATTCCAAATCCAAGCTGTCACATGAGTAAAGAAGTTCTGCTGGGGAATAAACCTGGGAATTTTAAATGTTGCTACATTAAGAGCAGAAGTCACACTTGGAAATCTCAGGTAATACATAACACTTTATGTTTTCCTGTAAAGAACAACTACTCAGAAACTTAGAGGATATTCAAAGAGTGCCTCCCTTATTCTTTGTGTCTAATCCTGATTTTATACCTGCAGCTCTCTAGTGGGACCTGAGTCATTTTACAACATTATGGGCAGTGAGAAAAGTTGTGTTGTGTGTGTGCTTTTCTTTTTTTCCATCCTGGATTTTCTGTTTCCTCGTGGTCTGTCAGTTCCTCTGCCACTTGATCCCAGCACAGGGTTCTTTGGGACTGGCACCAGGCTTTGAGACAGCTCTGCTAACGAGGAAGGGGCATCCATTCCCTGCAGTTTGTTTGGGATGCTGGGGAATAAGGAGATATTGAAATTACTATCTGTAGTCTTGGCTGTAAATGATTGAACAAATCACCATCCATGTTTGTAAATCTCATCTCCTGCATTCTTAAGGGCATTGTCCAAGTGAAGCAGAAGGAAAGAGGGATCCAGGAGTTGTCCTCAAGGTGGTGGAAAGCTCTGTCACTTGTCTGAAGCACAGGGCAGGCAGGGCATGGAAAGGCTGCCCGGTGCTGCAGTGGAATTGAAGTTCATCTCTATTTTTAAATGACTCCCGTTCTTTTAGAATTATGTTCAACACTGTGATGCCTTTGGATGTCCAGCAGTTGAATTATTAGCACTTAGAGCATTGATGAGAGCCAGCAAACCGAGCTGGAGCACGGCTGGCAAAGGAACTATTTGTGTAAGAGGTGACTGACGGCGACTTGTCCCTGTCTGCTGAGTTTCTTCTGTGACTTCTGTGTCAAAAGTGACTTCTTCAAAAGCTCCAGCTCCCTCAATTTTTTAACCTGCTTGCTGGGAACAAGAAAATATCTCTTTCCCATCATTCTCCTTTTTACATTGGCCTTGTTGCAAGCAAGAGCTGAGTGAAAAGGAGAAAAACCCAAACCAGAACAACAAAAAAAAACCCCAACACAACCTTCATTCCAGAGTCCAATTTGCAATGAGAATCTTTGAGTCTATTTTTGTCCAATTCCATTTGGACAAAATTCAAGAATTTGATTTTTCCCATTGCTTGACTTTGTACTCTGGTTGACTCGGAAAGCACGGGCTGAAACCAATGCTGAACCACAAAATTCAATTAAAACACAGGGAGTAAAGCAGGGAGGAGAAATCAATGGGTGGATTAGTCTATCAGCTGCTGTTCCCATGATCTTCTTATCTTATCCTGCACTACGAGAAGAATTGTTGGGAAGTGGAGTCGTTCTAAAACCAGCTCAGGCTGCTGTGTCCTCTCAGCACAGAGCAGAAAATTGGATCAATAGCCTGAGCCTATTCCTCTTTGCTTTCCTTCTAAACAGCTGGACTGCCAAATCCACCCAGAGAATGGAGGCTAATCTGGGGTTTAATCCTCTGCTCTCCCACTATGAAGTTAAACAACAGAGCCTGAAACAAGCAGAAATCAGTACAGATTCCAAGCCAGGCTGATTAGGGTTTACATACATTTATCATTCTAAAATATTTTTAAAATATATTTTGCTGCTGTTCGTGCATCTAGCGACTAAATCAGACATTTGGAACAGAAATGTTTGTCAATCCTGGAATTACCTGTGGGTCTATCAAAAAAAGAAAACCTAAGGCAGGAGGGAAATGTTCTAAAATGACAAGATTTAATTTTTAATTTGTTCCTACTTCTGTCATATATTTCACCTTTTATGTACAGCTTAACAGCAGCACTTCTGAAGTTTTTCATCAAAGGTCCTTGAGAACAGGGGGAGAGAACAGAAGGGAGTAAACACATTCTTGACCTTGTACGAGCTGCTTCAAAACCTGCCAATTATGACCTTTTTCAACCTTAACAACTCTGTGATGGGTACCTGGACCTTTATTTAAATAGACAAACAGAAAAATGTACTCTTTTTATTCTTTATCTTTTGCTCACAAGCAATATTAGATAGGTTTGCTGGTGGAAAACTGTGTAAGCCTGAATGGAGAGTATTGGCTCATGGAATGGCTGGAAAATAGGAAGGAAAAGGGATTGATGGTGGTTTCCTTCAGATAATTCACTGTGAGGGATCTGCCCTGTGCTGCGCAGCAAACCCCCACGTGTCTCTGGTGATGAACAAACTGGAACATTTCACTGCAGGAAAGGCAGTCCAGCACATCCGTGCACCTGGAATGATGGGGACACCCAGCTTGGGGTCACAGAGGCCAGTTCTGACCCCTCAGCCCCCACTCAGACCTTGTGCTCATCGAAAATTCAGTATTTTTAGCTGGGTTCAGGGGGCAGGTAGCAAAGTTTAAGTGTTGATGTGGGGGGGGTGATGGAAATGCAGCTGGATGGGCTTTAAGGTCCCTTCCACCCCAAACCACTCCAGCTGTGTCTCTGCTGGAACATTTATCACCGTGGAAAGGGCAAGTTTGGAATGTGCTGTTCAGGTGGCACACACAGGATTTTGGTGTTGATATTTGGGGTGCATGATGACTGCAGCCCTGTGTAAGGATGGGCTGCATTCCCAGTCTCCTGTGCCCTCACAGGGAATCAGAATCAGGAAGGATCCCAGACTGGGTTGGGTGGGAAGGACCCAAAAGATCATCCTGTTTTGCCTTGTAAAACACTGAAATTAAGTGATAACTGGTGCCCCTGGAAAGCGACTGCTGATGTTGGAGGTTAAAGCCCATGGGTCCCACTGGGAACTGTTCATCTCAGGAATTCCAGCCCTGCATTGATCTCTCAGGCTGTGCTCTCCACCACCCCAAATCTCACCCGCTCTAGCAGGAGCCATGGATGGAACCACTCCAGGGCTTCTCCAGATGTTTCTGTGCTGGAACATTTCTCACTGGGCAAAGAGCAGGTGTTTGGAATGTGGTGCAACAGCTCAGCAGGAGAAGCCAAAACAATCTTAAGAAACTTTAGCTACAGAGTGGGGTGTTGGAAATAATCCTTATCACAGAATCACAGAATCCTGCACTGGTCTGGGTTGGAAGGGACGTTAATGATCACCCGGTGCCACCTCTGCCATGGACAGGGACACCTCCTACTATCCCAGGTGGCTCCAAACCCCGTCCAACCTGGCCTTGGACACTTCCAGGGATCCAGGGGCAGCCACAGCTGCTCTGGGCACCCTGTGCCAGTGGGAGGAACCTCCCTGGGTGCTGCCAGGATGGACAAGCAACATTTCTCTGGGTGGTTGAGTATTTTCCTGAGAGTTCCTCCAAGAATGTCTTGTCTCTCTCAAGCACCTCCAGGCGCCCATAAACACATCTCCCTTTCTGCACTTCCCTCAGTGTATTTATTTTTTGTAGCAGGGAGGGGGAGATGGAAAATCCTCCGAGCAGTAGCCACAGAAGCTGATCCACCACTGAGCAGGCACATGGCCAAGTGGATGCATGGGCATACATGCAGACAGCCCAAAGGACAGATGTATCAAATCAGATTTATGAGGTCAGTTTTCCCAGCCAATAAAGCCCAGATTGCTGTCTGCCCCGTTATAACCTTCCTGTGTTTAAATGGATGTGAAACAGATAATCCAGCCTTTGGCGGGACCAGCGCTGATAAAACACAAACATTATTTCTGTAGCCACATAAGATTATTTTCCCAATTCAGCAGAAAGTATTGGCTTGAAGATTGTTAAAGAGGTCACAGTATTTTTGTACTGGTTGTGTGTGAATAAAAATTTTCTCAGTCGGAGAGAAGGACCAGAGGATGTGTATTAATTATTATTATTATTATATGGTGGAGTAGAGCAGGAAGGAATTGTGTATCTTGGTGTGATGAGATCTGTCCTGGGCAAGCCTGTGTGACTGATATCTGCTCCTCAAACCCCAAATAAAATGGTCCTGAGCCCTGGGCCAGGCTGGTGTTTCCCTCAGGCTGAAGGGTGTACCTGGCAAAATTGTTCTATGAATGGGACAGGTTTTTGAGAACATTTCATCTCATCATTTATAATGATTATTGATCACGTTATTTCCCCAAACCTATGAAATGAAATGCAAATGTCCCATTAGGATGGTGATGTATCCATTATCTCCAGGATAATGGCCTGAAAAAGTTGCATTTTTCCTTTTATTTTCAGTAAGACAAAGCAATTTCCCATTCTATAAGACCCCTTCTCTCAGAAAACAATCCTAAAGTGGTTCAATATTGTTGTTTGAATCTCTATTTACTTATCCTATGGGAAAAAAATGTAAATTAAAATATGGACATTACATGCAAGACACTTCAAGAAGATATTGAAATTGTACAGTAAAAATAGCTTTCTGATGGGAATATATTAAATAACATTGAACATAAAGACTCACTGGCAGTGTCATTTGCCAGCTGCAAAAACAGTATTGGGATGGGAAACATGCTAGGAAGAAGCAGGCACTTGGGAAGAATACATTAGTAAAAATGCTATTTTTATTTAAAGTTCTATACAGTCAAAGTTCATCTTCCAATGTTTTCTAAGGATTAGGCTTCAAGTGACAGTGAAACTTCTGCCCTAAACATTCCTGGAACCACATTGGCCTCTCTAGAACTGAATGAGGAGAAATTAATGCATTATACTAAAACTTATTGTTGTGAATTTCATAAACTGCTTTTTTTTTTTCCCCTCATATTCTTTGTTTTGCCTTGTAAAACAGTGCAGTGAAGTGATAATTGGTGCCCCTGGGAAGTGGCTGCTGATGTTGGTGGTTAAAGCCAATGGGTCCACTGGGAACTTTTATAGGAAAGAGACACCAAAGAGAGATAATTCAGATTTTGACTTTCACAAAGCTGACACTGAAGTGAGCACTCCCTGTGCAGAGTCCAAAGGCATCTTTGGGGGAGGTCTCCAATGGGACTTTCCCCATGTTCCCTGGGACGAGCTTCCTGGCATTTGGAGTTGTTTTGTGTTGGGTAGAATGTGCTGAGCTGGGGAGTTTCTCTGACTGCAGCTTTAGATGAAAATATGTCCATATCAGGAATTCCAGCCCTGCATTGGTCTCTCAGGCTGTGCTCTCCAGCATCCCAAATCCCACCTGATTTAGTGGGAGCCACCTCTGCCCAAGGATGGAACCACTCCAGGGCTCCTCCAGATGTTTCTGTGCTGGAACATTTCTCACTGGAAAGAGCAGGTGTTTGGAATGGGGTGCTATAGATCCAGCAAGAGAAGGAAAAACCAGTGTCTTTGCAAACTTTAGCTACAGAGTGGGGTGTTGGAAATAAACCCTTATTATGGAATCCCAGAATGGTTTGGGCTGAAAGGCATGCTGAATGTCACCCAGTGCCAGCCCTGCCATGGCAGGGACCTTCCCCTGTCCCAAGTTGCTCCAAGCCCCATCCAGCCTGGCCTTGGGCACTTCCAGGGATCCAGGGGCAGCCACAGCTTCTTTGGGCACCCTGTGCCAGGGCCTGCCCACCCTCACAGGAAGAACTTCTTCCTAACATCTGATCTAAATCTTCCTCTTTTAGTTTAAAGCTCTTCTCTCTGTTCTGTCACTGCCTTTCACAGCTGGGAGAAGAATCAGACCCAAATTCTGAGTGAGAAGGTGGTTGCACCCCAAAGGAGAGAGAACTTCTGTCCTTTAGCTCTTGGGGCTGCAGTTATTCCATTAATTTTCGTGATGTAAATGTTAAGCACATGGTGAAGATCCCTTCAGACATCTGCCCTTTTCCCCTTCCCTATTCCCCTTCCCCAGCTGAACGGGGGAGGTGGTTGTGGAGCTGCCAGGGAGCCTGTGAGGAGCAGATAACAATGAGGTGATAGCTCACAAATGTCAGCCTTCATCCACTTAATCCCAGGACAGCCACCCGGATGCGTTCGCAGCAGATAATCTAAACACAAACACCGCGTTCTAATCTCTGCCCTGGTGAGTCACCAACAGATGCCTGAGCACAGCCCCGTTAACCTCAAGGCAAAGATCAGCATCTGCTCCGGAGCTGTTCAAGGCTCTTTGGAAGGTGTTGCTTTTATTTTCATCACAATTGCAATCCCGTTTCTCGGTATTCAGCCAGCCCCTGAGATTCTTAGAAGGGGGAACAATCAGCAGTGGAAAACACGCAGGAATTTCAGATCCACTCAGAGCAATTAAGGAATTCTTCCCCCAGGCAGTACTGGGCACTGCCCAGGCTCCCCAGGGAATGGGCACAGCCCCGAGGCTGCCAGAGCTCCAGGAGAGTTTGGAAATCGCTGCCAGGGATGCCCAGGGTGGGATTTGGGGCTGTCCTGAGCTGGACTGGATGATCCCTGTGGGTCCCTTCCAGCTCAGGATATTCTGTGACTCCATGAAGTTCAGGATATAATCCTGATGCACAGCATTCCCTGCTTTTCTTTGGATGTTTTCTCTTGGGAAAAGGAGAAGTCTGGTCTAGAGTCCACCTGTAGTTCTTCAAAACTGTTTAGACTGATGTGTAAATGCCTGGTTATTGTCACAGGTGCTGGAGTCCATTTCTTTTCCAGCTTTTTATCCTGGGAGAAATGGTTCCATGGCCTGCAGCCCTCCTGACACCCAACTGTGGGCTTTTCTTCCTTGTTTTGGAGACTCTGGAGTTTGGCTGCTTGTTGGCACATGGTGCTGAGTGAAGGGAATTCTGCAGGATCTCCCAGCAGAGAAACAAAGGCTGATGGTTGGAGCCGGAACTCAGCAAGGAAAAACCAAGCAGAGTGTAATTTTTGAGGAGTCAATATCCTGAGGAACAGGGACTTTCCTTCTGCAAAATTAAACTGCAGAGTAGCAGATCACCAGGTTCAACTTTTAATAGGCTGCTGTGTTTGAAATGATGATAATGTGATATTCTTTGGTAGTTTGACATTTTAGTCATTTAGCATTGACAAATAATTCCCTACAGTCATTCCCTGGGAAAGAAAATGAAGATTCACTGACTGCCACTAGGAGAGAAGAAGAATTTCCATGTAGCTCCTGAAATATTGCCAGATGATCAATATAATTTTTATTCTCAGATCATGTCTTTTTCACCTTTATTTCTCATTTGATTTCAGACTTAGGCTTTAAACATGCCAGGGTGGTTAAGCTGTAGCCTCAGGGCATCAATGTCATACAACAGGTTCTCCACAGAGGGGTAAAGAAACCCAAACTTCAGTCCTGGGAGGGGGGAAACGTGACTGAATGACACAAAAAAGGAGCTGAATGTTCATTCAAATACCGACCAAAACCACGGCAGAAAGTTCTCAGACCAAGGCTCCCAGAGGACACGGACACAGAACTATAAAATAAATACTGAGGAATCTGGGACATAAAGAAATTCTAGAAAAAAAACTTAATGCTGCCAAAAATATCACCTCCCATCCAGCCCAGATAAAAGGTGACATTTGTACGTGGCCTCTTGCACTAAAAGACTCCTGCAGAAAGTGCCAGACTCCAAGGGCAGAAATCAGAGGGTGAAGTTTGGTCACCTAAATTTAAAACAGTGATGTGGAAAAAGATCTGTGTATCTACTGCACTCCCATCACTCCCATCCTGCTCTTTTATTCCCAAATTAATGAATTCCCTGGAGATGCAGCAGCCTTGGAAGGGTTTGGCCTCGTGGTGCATCGAGCTCTGAATGGAAGGAGCACAATCCCTGCTCCAAGGGCCTCGTTCTCTCTGAGTTTTGGTGCATTCCCTGTCCAACACAGGATTCAGAATTCCACAGCTGAGATCAAACATGGAAAACTTCAGTGTTTCCATCACTGATTTAAAGTTGTCTGGAAAGATTTAAAGTGACGACATAAAGAATTCGGTAAACTATGATTATTGACATCAGCTGAGAGACAAAACATTCTGGAAATTATTGACAACACTGGCAAATTTTGGTATTGCTGGTTTTTTATTAATTGAGTTGTTTAATGATTTAACTGCCTTATAAAAATATGTAAAAAATTATAGCAAAGAATTGGAGTTGATAATTGTTATATATTCTGTTCTCCTGAGAAAATCTGAAAGCAGCAAAGGCAGAAGAGCTCCACAATTCCTCTTCATTGTCCTGTCCTGTTCTCTCTTCTCCTTCTTTTCCTCTTCCCCTTCCCCTTCCCTTCCACCACTGAACATCAACTGCAGCTCCAGGCTGGGGGAATCCAGGTGGTCTTCTCTGAGGAGACCCCATTAAGTCTGACAACTGACAGAATTATCTGTGAAACCAGTTACTGCCAGGAAAAAATATTCCTTATTGTCCCTGGCTCTACCTGGACATCCACTCTTTGTTCCAGCAGTGACAAAGCAATCTTTTGCTAAGGTGTGGTTTTATTTCTTGTTTTAGGGGACCTTCAAATGAAATTTCACTTGTCCTTGGTGTGATGCCTCCATGAACTGATCGTATTCTGGTGCCAGGTGAACTTACCTGCATAGACAGAAATATTTAGTGCTGTTCTGAGAATTCAGACCACAGACAGCAGCAAAGTCCCTCTTGTTAAAATGGTCAAACACAAGTTCTGTAAGGAATGGCATAAATTGAAACTACAGCAAATCTGGGCTGAGTGAGCTTTCTCCCCTTTTCCTCCTCTTCAGCACGCTGGGAATTCCTCATTTTCAATAACCCAGCACTGCCAAGGCCACCCCTAACCCACGTCCCCAAGTGTCACATCCACAGGGCTTTTAAATCCCCCCAGGGATGGTGATTCCACTACTGCCCTGGGCAGCTGTGCCAGGGCTGGACAGTCCTTCCAGTGGAGAAATATTCCCCAAAATCCATCCTGGACCTGCCCTGGCCATTCCCCTCCTCCTGTCCCTGTTCCCTGGGAACAGAGCCCGACCCCCCTGAGCCCCCTCCTGCCAGGGACTTGTGCAGAGCCACAAGGTCCCTCTGAGCTCCTTAAATTCCTCCATTCCAAATAAAAATATTAAATTCTCTAGACTGAAACAATCTCAAAATCATAACGATGCATTTCACAAAGCAAATTTCTGTGCTGGCACTGCTGGGCTGGTGCAGGAGAGGAAAGTCCTTATGGATCTTTTAGAAAGAAGGAAGAAAGATGGGATTAAAGAGTTGATTTCCAGGAGGTCCTGGGGTCTGAACATGAGTTCATAGAATTCAGAAGATATTAGGAATGGGAAAATAGCAAGGACACTCTGTTTTCCTGGTGGGCTCTGGTCTTCCAACTCCCTGAGGACCTGCAGGAGGATGTTATTATATTGCATTTTCTGCCAAATGGAGTGAAATGTAAAGGTCAGTGCAGGTATGTGAAGTGATGCACCAGGATTAAAATTTTTCTAAATACCCAACAAAAATGAACAGAAACCCCTTCAAAAACCTACTTTTGCACTGGTAATTTGCTCTGAACTGACTGTTCACAATCAGGAAAAATGCCTTTGGAGGATTTGTTTTTAATTAATCTCTTATGGGAGGTGACCTGCAGAATAAATTCTGTCAGTGTGAACATTCCCTGGGCACACAAGTGCAGTTATTCCATGGCTCCAGATGAAGGGAGTGGGGCTGGGAAAGGTTTGAAGAAGGGTAAGAAGGACAGGGAAGGGGATGCAGTTGCTTTTCATGCAGAAATAGTGGAATACATGGAATACTTTCATGTGGAAAGGAGCAAAAAAATGGGGGAAATGAGTAAAGAACTGGGGAAAAGGACAAAATAATGTGGAATATGGGAGGGATTTGATGGAAAGGAGTCCTCAGAGCTGTGGCAAAGGTGATGCTGTGTGCTTTTACAGCATGGGAAGCAGGGGGCAACAAAATCCACTCTCAGCAAAAAGGATGGGTGCTGGAGAATGTTGTGAACGTGGGAAATTTCTGTAGTTTCAGGGGGAAATGAACACATTCCTGGGAAGGAAACCCAGGGAGGACCAATGCTGACTTCTGACTTAAGAAAGCCCTAAAATGCAACTTTCTGGAGGGCAACAGAATACTCTGGAGCCCCTCTGTGTTCTAATCTTATGCACTTCCACGTCCTTTAGATGATTGGAGGGGAGATATTTAATTAGGAGGGAAGATATTTAATTAAGCAGTGCTTGATCTGATCCACTGATCATGTGAAGGCACCTTGTGTTAAATATTCGTTACATTTACCTGCCAATGTGTAATATGGAATTTATTGAAAAAGAAAGCCAAGTTTTGAGTTTTGTAGTTTTTACACTGAGCAAGACAGCTGAAAATGGACATTCTCTTTCCACTCTTGTTTTTGGTTTTGGTTTTGGTTTTGGTTTTTTGCCTCTACAAAGGGTTGAGTGGAGGAGGGAAATCTGCTTTTATGTTGGTTATTTACTGTATGTGGCTTTTATACTCTTCGGTTCTGGACAAACACAGCAGTTAAAGCAGTTGCCTACCTGAGATACCTTAGAGCACAAAAAGCACAAAAATAGTGGATAGTTTCTGTAATACAAGGATTTATAAAGGTGAGAGAGTAATTTTTGCATTCCAGTTTTGTTTTTGGTGATTGCATTTATGTATTCTGTAATGCCTTACAGACATAATACAGCATATTTTATATATATATTACAATTTATTATAGGTTTTGTGTATCTTTATATGTATTTCTATTTTTTTCTGGGTAAGGCTGTGGCTTAGTTTTAGGCATTCCTGCATGGAACAGGGAGCTGGACATCATGATCCTTATGGGTCCCTTCTAATTTGAGATATATTATGATTATTTAAGGAAAAATATTATGACTTGTATGGGCTCCCAGCCCAGAGAAGATCGTGTTATGGCCTTGCTGAGCTTTCATCAGGCACTTTGAGCTCAGGCTGTTCCCTCCTGGGTGAGCTGGGAGCAACAGGCACTGGGGCTTTTGGCCTGTCATTCCTGCAGGAAAATCCTGTAATTTCAGATTTCTGTGCACATTTCAGAGCACAAATCTGGTGAGGAGCAGCTGAGGGAGCTGGAAAGGGGCTGAGCCTGGAGCAAAGGAGGCTCAGGGGGAACCTTGTGGCTCTGGACAAGTCCCTGACAGGAGGGGGCTCAGGGGGGTCGGGCTCTGCTCCCAGGGACAGGGACAGGAGAGGGAACGGCCCCAGGCTGGGCCAGGGGAGGCTCAGGGTGGATATTGGGGAACATTTCTCCACTGAAAGCCCTGTCAAGGGGGCTGGACTGGGCACCACCCCGGGAATGTTTGGAAAGAGTGTGGATGTGGCACTTGGGGACAAGAGTCAGTGGTGGCCTTGGCAGTGCTGCATTAATGGTGGCACTCCATGACCTCAGAGGGCTTTTCCAGTCTAAATGATTCCATTATTCTGCTTTTCTGCCATCACTGCCCCCAGCAGCCAGGGGGACAGGGGCTTGTTAGGGCCAACACCAGCAGAAGAGGTTTTGGAGCACACAAAAGAGATGCTCACGGTGTGGAGGCTGGGACTCTGCTGAAATAACATCAACACCTCTGTGTTTGTGGGGCAGCAGCTGCCAAACCTGCCAGGAATTTTGTGCTGAGTGTGTTTTTCCCATCCAAAACACACCTGGAGCTCCCTGGGAGCAGCTGCTCTCCCTCTGGCTAAGCAGGGTCAGGTTCTGCACTATGTGGTACAAAATCTCCCCAAACCTCACTTCTTCCCCAAGCATTTCAGGAGTTGCAAGTGGTCACAAAAATTGGACAAAATGTTTGGCAGGTTTCACTTACAAAATCCTAATCATAACCTAACAATTAATGACCTCAACTTAAAAGCATTAGTGTATTACAGCTGCTTATTCTAATATCTGACTTTTAGTTTATTGGAAACACCTGGGGTTTAGTTCACTGGAATATCTGATTTTTAATGTATTGGACGATACTCCACATTTATTGATTTCACCTTGCTGTGGTGACTTATGATAAAAACGAGACTATAATAACCAGGGTTTTTTTTCTAAGCAACTGTACACAGTTATCATAAACCTTCAAACAGCCTTAGGTAACAGTCATAAGTCCAAAATTTTTTGGGAAAGTTACTCCCTTACTGGAATACCAGTCAGGTTTGTATGAGCAGTGGGGATGAGAGGATCTGGACACTCGTGAGGTGCTGCTGTTGCTCAGCTCAAACATGATTTTCTTGCTCCATGAATCACAGGCCAGGGCTTGGCTCTGCTCCTGCCCCTCTCAGCTCCCTCCCAGTGCTGCCTGAGTGTGTCTGGGCATTCCCATGTGCTGTGGGAAACCCTGAGCCAGGGACAGACACCCTCTGAACTCGCCCTTCCCTGCTCTCCATCCCCCCTTGCACCGAGGAGTTTGGTGCAAGAGAGTAAGAGTGTCCCTGGAGAAGATTTCTAATTTTGCTCCCTGGGTGAGCTGAAGCTTTTCCAGAGCAGGCTGGGGGCTGATCCGGGTGGAGGAGGGCTGGGAAAGGTCAGGGATCCCATCTTGGCTCTTTTTCCAGCAGCTTTGCTGGTAAAACCCCACAGACGTTCTCGTGGGCTCTCTGCTCACAGTGAGAGACAGATCATTTCCCCCTCTAGATTTATAAAACTGTTTGAGGTTGTGGCATCCTCAGGACCCAGGAGGCAGCCAGGATCTGTGGAAATAGCTGGGAAATCTGCAGCCACAGAAAGGGAGTGAGCAGTGCTGGGCTGGTCCAAGCTGTGCCAGTCCCAGCTGCTCTCACCAAGCTCCCTGGGCAGAAATCACGCCTGGCATAGCCTTGAACAATTTATACTTGGAAGGCAAAATGCGGGAAATTCATTCCTCCGACTCTAAAACATTCCGTTTTTGCTGTTTGGTTTTTAAAAATAATATTGTGTCCTTTCTGGGCACACATAAATATAGTGATGCTCCTTCTGTGTCTCGTGTATTCCGGCAAACAAGCTGTCAGATTGCCGAAGTGGATGGTATATGTGGCAGGAGATTTATGAAACTGTTCCATCGTGCTTCTAAATAAATTAAGAAAACGTCATGGGTTTGGGGAATCAAAGCTTTCAGAGCAGTGTTGTGGTTTTTGTTGCTTTAAATTAGCGAGATGAAGCATTTCATTTGCAAAGTTCCCTCCTCTGACAATTGTCGGGGAGTTCACACGAATGGAGCTTTTCATTTTCATGGAGAAAACCTAAATTGTGTGAGTGATGTCATCTATTTTCATACTCTGTTTAGACAGCCTTGCAGACTACAAAGGACATTTTCTGGGATGTGGATCTGAGTTTTCTGAGGGACAAATTTCTGTGAGGGAACGTTGGGGTTTTGTGCCCCTCTGCCCAGACACCCCCAGGGCGTCTGTGAGAGTGGAGCACCCAGGAACCCCAGGAACCCCTGGTTTGCAAATCAAGGTTAAAACACACCGAGTTTAACTTCATATTTCAGCGTTTTTTATGGAAAGTGGAAACAGATGGACCAGACAAAGGCACAGGAATCATGTGTCTAACGCTAACCAGAGGGAAGAAACCAGGGCAGCTCTTCCACATTGGTGTTTGCCTTTGCTTCTCAGAGATGTTCCTGCACTTCAGCGTTTGTTTGAAAACCTTAACAAGCCCGTGGACATCTCCTGGCTGCTGGCCTGGCAGGGAATTCCAGAGGGAAGGCCCTGAAGAAGGGTGAGGGACTGGTGTGGGATTAGGAAAGGCAGGAGAAGGTGATTCTTGGTCTGAAAGAAAATCTTTGCTTAAAGCAGGAAAAAGAAACCCAAGTAACTGACTATGAGATTGAGAAAAGGTCTGGTTAATCAGAAAATAATAATAATTTTGTCCAAGACTTTTCATGCTAATATTTAATAGAGCCTTACTTACAGTAAGTCCAAGGAAAAGGTGACACTATTCTGCACAGGTCTCTATTGACACAGAAATATGTTTAAAAAGCTCCCAGAGGTGTCAAAAACAGTAATACCAAATTATAGTAAATAAATAAATAATAACACCAAGTTGTAGTAAATATAGTAAAAACAATCATACAAAAAAAAATCTGTAATTGAGAATCAGTGAATGAATTACAGTAACCCTTCAACAGTAAAGCCAAATGACAGAAAATCCAAAACTTTGTTATTGAAGGAAATACTATTTTGGCACATGCAAGAGATGTATCATAAATCAATGGTTTTGAAAAATCCATCTAGAACTGCTGTGTTTTACAAAATTATTTGCCTTAATCCATCCTATTGAATTCCATTATTCTGTTAATATTTGAGCTCAGGTTTTGTTTCAGAGGATTTCTTTTGCTTCCAACACCTACTTCTTCTGCTCATCCCTGTGAGTGAGACTTTTCCACATCTAAAATATTTCCTGAGAACAGCTCATTCCCTTGTACCAGGTGGGCACTGACACAACAATTGAACCATTTCTATTGATTAATTAATTACTAAAATAAAACCTATAAATTAACCAAAGCTTTCCAGCCCTCTTTTATTGTCTCTTTTATATTTTTTCCTAACTGTGCCATATCCTACATCCTATTGCTTCTCAGCATTTCCATATATATGGATTTCATCTGACCAGGAGTTGTTTGATTCGACAGATTCTGTATTTGCAGCATCAAAATATGTTGCTATGGAAAAAGTTACGAGTTCTAATTAAAAATGCAGAGGTCACAAGTTTCCCAGAACCAGCAGGGCATAGATCCTAGGAGAAAAGAATCCCAACATAAAAAATCCAGAGATATGTCACTCTGCAACTTTCCAGATCTGAAAAGGGAACAGCAAGTGTTCAGGACAAAACACGAGGCTGAAATTCATTGAGATGCTGAATTCTCCCTTCCCACTGGCACAAGCTGCTTCTGGAATTCATGCAGAGCACTGAGATTTGAAAAGTCATCCTAATAACAACTGAGACTGAGAGAGAGAAATTGGATGGGCAATAGTAGAGAGAAATCAGACCTGCCAGGTCACCCAGTTCCAATACTGAATTAACTCAATTTAATTCAGTATTCAACTCCAGTTCCAGTGTTGAATTAATTTTCATGTCATGGTGCCGAGGTTTTGATGCACTACCTGTGTCCATCACATCCTTTGAAAGATCATCATGTTGGAAAACTCTCCCAGGCACAGGTGGGGTTTTGGGCTTGTCCTGAGCAGGGCCAGGAGCTGGACTGGATCATCCATGTGGGTCCCTTCCAGCTCAGCATGTTCTGTGATTCTGTGATTTAGCTTTGATTTCTCTTCAATACATTGAGTTGTTAAATGGTTTATGATTTCCCCTCTTACAAACTGTTATTTCTAAACAATTATTGTGGGTTTCCCCTCCTTTTGCTCCAGTTTAGTCAAACTAAGAACCATCAGCACAAGCACAGCCTCGAGTCTGGGCTGCCTCCACCTGGGACAAGGTGTTCCCACACCACTCCTCAATATCTCAGTGTATGAACAGATCAATATCTGCACCAGAGCACAGGATTTAAGATCAGCTCAGCTGGACCAAACCCCTGCTCTGCTATGAACACCCCTGTTCCATTCTAGCTTGGCCATTTCTGCAATATTGTGGTGAATGAAACAGTTCAGACATCAAATCATAGAAAATCCTGAACTGGAAGGGACTCACAAGGCTCATCAAAGTCCAATAATTCTACTCAAAATGTACTTAGCTTCTAATCTTTTGACAGTTTTGGAGCTCTCAGAGCTCCCACTGCAGTGATTTTTTTATTTTTAAATGACAAATATTGTGTAAATATCTTCCAGTTTGTGTTCCCAGGAGCTTTTCTCCCTGAGCTCTGCAGTCCAGCAGGGAAGTGTTGCTGCTACACCCAGAGCCAAGGAATCCCCAGCTCTTCTCTGAGAGCTACTGAGTTTCTGTCTTGGGGAAAAGGGAAACATGAGGTCTGATGGCTCCTGCTCCCCAGTTCTACTTCTAGATATAAAAAAATTACATTTTTTCCACAGATATTTGATATTTTCCCACAGAAAACACAGACCCACAATTCAGAAAATGCACTTTCATGAGGGCATGAAGCTGTGGCTGCCCCTGGATCCCTGGAAGTGCCCAGGGCCAGGTTGGACAGGGCTTGGAGGAACCTGGGACAGTGGGAGGTGTCCCTGCCCATGGCAGGGGTGGGATGGGATGGGCTTTAAACTCCCTCCCAACCCAGTCTGGGATTCTGTAATTCTGGGATTCTGTAATTTTGGGATTCTGTAATTCCGGGATTCTGTAATTCCGGGATTCTGTAATTCTGGGATTCTATAATTCCACATTTTCATTACCCACATGTGAACTTTTGCTCCAGGTTTCAGTTCTCTGCTGCAGGCTCTGCCAAAGGTGCAGCACAAGACTCACCCTGTCAGTTTAATCCATTTGCAGATCTAGAATTGTTTTCTCCCAGTCCCTGCGAGAATTCCAGAGTCAGTTTATTGCCAGGATTATTTATAGTTCTCTATCATGGCTGTGGCCTCAGGCCATATCCCTTAAACTGAGGAGACAGGCAGTCAAGTGCAACACCAGAACATGGAACTGAGTTTGTTGTTGGCACAGCTACAGAGACCAGCACTGCATCCTGAATTTCAAAGCCTGTGTGCACCATTTTACTCTAATTAAAGATGCTATCATTGATAAAACAACAATAGATATCCACCTCACCCTTTTTTTTGGGGTTTTAAGCTACTATATCTAATTAGGATGGGGGCTAAATGCCTTCCTGAGGGCTCACAAATGCTGATCTGTAGTTTTGTGAATGTAGAAAATGTCGTTCTGCTGTATTTAATGAGTCTTGTTTATAGTTTTGAAGTCTATAAACTGAGCTAATTACCATGAAAAATTCCATGCAGCTGCCTTGAAACCGTTTTACCAGTTTTTCTTTTTACCCTGCTTTGGATTTTAACAAGGCAATAAGTTTTCAGATAGTTGCAGACAATATTCAGGATTGGGATCCACATTTAATATTTTTCTATTGAACTGCAGCAAGGTCAGATCTTAAATTCTTTGCTCTAATTCTAAGCCAAAGTAGATGAGAAACTGTGTGAATTCAGATGGCAGCTCAGAGGGCAACTTTGAGGAGGTAGAAACTGTACCCATTTCTACATTATTCGTTTTAATGAGTGTATTAATTGAGCACAGTATTTTAAAACATTTCCAATATAAGATATGATTATATGATATGATATGATATGATAGATTGGAGTACTTAATATTTTATATTAAATATTTGTATTTGTTCTAATTTTAATATGTAATATACAGTATTAAATATTTATTATATACTTCATATTTGAGACAGAAAATAGTAAAGTTCCCATTTTTGTGTGCAGGCACTGCTCTGTTTTCTGTCATAAAGCAAAAAAAACCCCAACATTCTACAGTCATTTTATATACTGCTATTTTCAGGTTCCCATGTTAATTTGGAGATATTTTTAGTGCTATCTTGACTTTCCTATAAATTTATTTTTAAAAAAACAAGCAAGACACTCTGAAAGAGCATAAGGCCAGCTCTGGACATCTTTCCCTGAGTGGAGTCCCCTGAAAAATGTATTGGCCCTGCAGATTTCCAAAAGGCAAGAAGCCAGAGTGAAACTGTGGGGAAGAGCATGGAGTAACAGGAAAGGCCCCGTAAACTGATTTTGTGCTAAAAATTCTGATTGAGGGTGTTGCTAAGAGCAAACAGAAATATTTCTCTGTCGGTTGCCAAACAAGCGGAAGACTTTGGGAGTTTCTTTTCAGCTCTGAACAAGGTGGTGGGAGGGGAGGCAGAGCAGCCTGGCAGGGCCTGGGTCCCTCACGGGGCTGGGTTTAACCCCTTTGGGTTTCTCCAAGGAGAGTAAAAGTAGCCCTGAAACAGCCCCAAATCAGTGCCAAACCTGCCCCAAATCTACTCCAAACCAGCCCCAAAACAGCCCCAAATCAACCCCAAACCAGATCCAAAGCAGCTCCAAGCCAGCCCCAAGCCTGCCCCAAAACAACCCAAAACAGCCTCAAAGCAGCCCAAATCCATTCTCAAACCAGACCCAAATCAGGCCCAAACCAGCCCCAAACCAGACCCAAATCAGGCCCAAAGCAGCCCAAAACCAGACCCAAATCAGTCCAAACAAGCTCCAGCCCTAAGCCTGCCCCAAAGCAGCCCCAAATCAGCCCCAAACCTGCCCCAAAACCACCTCCCAAACAGCCCAAACCAGCCCCAAAACAGCCCCAAATCAGCCCCAAATCAGCCCCAAAACAGCCCCAAATCAGCCCCAAACCAGTGCCAAATCTGCCCCAAATCAGGCCCATATCAGCCCCAAAACAGACCCAAATCAGCCCTAAAACAGCCCCAAACCAGTGCCAAACCAGCCCCAAATCAGGTCCAAACCAGCCCCAAATCTGGCCCAAACCAGCTCCAAGCCAGCCCTAATCCAGCCCCAAAACAGCCCCAAAATCAGCCCCAAAACCACCTCCAAAACAGCACCAGTCCATCCCCAATCCAGCCCCAAAATCAGCCCCAAACCTGCCCCAAAACCAACTCCAAAACAGTCCAAAACAGCCCCAAGCCATAATCAGGACCCCATTTATTCAAGTCCCAGCCCAGGACATTGTGAGGGGCTGGGCAAGGCCTTCTGCCTTCTGAGAGCCACAGGGACAGAAACTGGAAATGAAAATAAAGTCTGAATTCGTTGAGTGAGGATTCCATGGGAAGATTTTCACAGCGGCGTCGGGCCGAGGATGTTTCTCACGCGCCCTGATGATTTCACTTAATGAAGACAATTATGTGAAAAAGTTTTTTTGTGTGATTATAGGATGAAAAAAATCCGTGGAGTCATTAAAAAAAAAAACAAAACCAACATTTCAGAACAAGCCATATAAGGCACAGAGAATTCTGCCCTGCTGGCTCGGGCCAGGCTGGGACCAGCACTTAAAGGAAAAGGGCCCTTGGAACAGCAGCAGCTCCTTCCTTTGGGCTTCCCTGACCCAGCTTTGGCACTGATCCTGTCACTGCTCCTTTCATGAATGTTTTTACTGTGTGTTCTAAGGTCTTTTATGGCTTTTAATAGGTTTTTTAAGCCTCTGAGGCTGGGGGGTGGGGGTGTGCATGTACATATATCTATATATATATAAAAAAAAAAAAAGTATATATATGTATATGTATATATGTATGTATATGTATGTGTATATATACACACACATATATACATTTAATATATATTTTTATATTTATATTTTAAATATATGTATATATTTACATATTTTGCATATTTATATATTTTATATTTATATATTTATATACATACACCATGCTGTCATCTCCACTTAAGCTGCCTATATGAATAATACCTAAACCACATGCTCAAAACCCCTTGCCAACAGGTGCTGAATTGCTCTGGCTGCCCCTTACAGCTGCACCTGGAAGGAGCAGGCACTGCTGGAGGCTCTGCTCTTGAAAAGGGGGCTGGAAAACTCATTTAAGGCACAGTCAGGATAGCAGGTCACTCTGCGTTTGCTCCTAGACAGCCCTGGAAGGGGCACTGATTCCACAGAGGGGCTTGGAAAGGTTATTGATGGCAAGGGTGAGGTTGTTTTTTTTTTTAACTATTTACTATTAAAGCTTTTATTTTTAACCTTATTAACATTGTGAGGACTTGGGTGTAGGCTGTGGCCAGTAGATCTCGTGCTCTTCTGCTGAGGAAGGACTCTGGAACATGGGTTTATTTGAAGTGTGTTCTTAAAATGCTGCTGTTCTCCCAGAGCTGTGCTGGTTTTGGCCTGGAAAACTGGCTTTGTGGGAGAGAGCTGGCCTTCCTGCTGGAATGTGTGGCTGGGAAGGTGAATTGTGGAGATCAGCTGTAAGAGCTCCATCAGTAGCTAGAGAAGGTGGTGGGTGAATTATGAGGAGTATGTGGTGAGGTGGATTCTGGGCTTGGGAGAACCTTGCTGAGTGCAGGGACCAGGGAGAATGGGAGAGCTGGGCTTTGTGGGACTGTGGCCAAAGGAGAGGGGAGTTCAACATCTGAGATGGCCTGGAATCCCAGAATGGTTTGGGGAGGAAGGGACATTAAAGCTCATCCTGTTCCACCCCTGCCATGGGCAGGGACACCTTCCATGTCCCAGGCTGCTCCCAGCCCTGTCCAGCCTGGCCTTGGGCACTGCCAGGGATGAGACAGCCACAGCTTCTCTGGGCACCCTGTGCCAGGGCCTGCCCACCCTCCCAGGGAAGGATTTCTCACCAATCTCCCACCCATCCCTGCCCTCTGGCAGTGGGAGCCATTCCCTGTGTCCTGTCCCTCCATCCCTGTCCCCAGTCCCTCTCCAGCTCTCCTGGAGCCCCCTTAGGCCCTGGAAGGGGCTCTGAGCTCTCACTGGAGCTTCTCCTGTCCAGGCTGGGCAGCCCCAGCTCCCCCAGCCTTTCCTCCCAGGGAGGTGTCCATCCCCCTGCTGAGCTCTGGATGAAGGGGCACACACAGATTTCCATTCAGCAGGAGGCTGCTCCTCTTGCTCTGCTCATTCCCCCCTCCCAGCCATGCCAGGGGTGCTCCCCCAGCCTCTCCATGGCTTTGTGCCCTGCTCAGAGCATGGACCAGCACATGGAATCGACAGCCAGGGGCAGGGCTTTGTATTGATCCCCACACAGTGACAGATTGTGCCAGGGGCTACTGCCAGGACAAGGGCTGCAAATAAAACCTGGCAAGTTCCTTTTCCACTGTGGATCCTACAGGAATCTTAATTAAATATGTTGATATTAAATAAGTCTTTACAAAGCTTCAAATACAAAAACCTGCTGATGCAGAGCTGTAGCCAAACCCCATTTTTGGTTGTAATCCATGAGTCAATTCAGTATTGTCAGTGTATGGATTGGGTGCAATTTGCCAAAAATAACTATCAAAGCAGGTCACCATGAGAGATGAGTTTTTCCAGAGGCTGTGCTGATGCTTTGTGGTATTCTGTGTCATTGTGTGAATTAATAGACTGTAGGTTCATCACAATTTGGGGCTAATTAAGCTGTCTTTCCACTGTGCTCTTAAGTACTTTCCCACCTGAGGCAGCTCGTGGCTTTTTCCCTGAGCTGGTGACCATGCTTCACAAACACCCACTTTTAACAAACTGTGCACTTGCTGGGTCCAGGGGCTGTGTTCAGATCAGTTGAGTGGAAAAAGCAATTTAGCTTTGTGTTTGCTGTCTGCTGCTCTGGCGTGCTGCAGCCAGGCTGACCTCCTCAAAACCCCCCGTTTGTTTAAATTTGATCAATAATTTGGGATTAACCAGCACGCTGGTCTTAGTGTTCTGAGCTAGGTACAATTAAATGGGTATTTTTCACCAATGAAAAGAGCAGTGTTTGCATTGCAGTGCTCGAGCTTTATTCTGCCAGTGGCATTTCCCCTTTGTCATCATTCCCTGTAGGAAATTCTGAATAAATACAGGTTTACAGGTGCACTTAACAAAGGACGCAGACCTGTTTACCAGTGCACTGTCCCACTAAAACACAGTGAATTCCCAAAATCCCATGGTTTTCTGTAAGTCTAACACTGACTGGAATAAAAACTACATTAAGTAGTTTAGCTGCAGTGTTTCATAAATATGTCAGGGCCAAATCTCATGTATCAAATATATTCAATACCTGTGATGCTGGTTTTCATCAGTGCCAGTTTAGCATAATGTCATAATTTACAGCAAGAAACAAGAGATTTTGGGTTGTTGGGGGGTTTTTATTGTTGGGTTTTTTATGCAACAACTCAAAAAACTGCATGGAGTTACTGCCACAGAAATAATGGGGGAATTTAAACAGCTCCTGCAAATATATTGGATTTGAAAATGGAAACCAAAGGGACGTTTATTTATTATAGTGACTTGTAAAGGAAATTTCCTGTATGTCTCATAAAATTCAGCAAGGTTTATTGCAAGGCTTAGCAATGAGGATCCCTAGTGCTGTGCACGTGGGATTTGCAAACAGGTAGGGAATGAGAATTGAAGTTCCTTGCTCCATGAGCCAGTGTCCTGTTGGACTGGTGAGTTCTGCACATTTCTAGCAGGATTCTCAGGGAGGTAAAATCTCATCCCCTGCTTGATCAGTGTAACAAACAGGAATAGCCCATTCCCTGGTGAGAAACACTTTCCACACACAGAAATAGTTTAGGGTACAGATCTCCCAAATGTTCATCTCAGTAAGAAATGAGAGAAGAAAATGATTGGGTTGTCTGTACACAAGATACTTGGGAAAAGAAACAAAAATCACCCCCTTTGAGGCACTTTTACAAAACGCATTTCAAATCTCAGGTTCCATTCAGAAAGGTCTTTGACATAAAGAGTGAACTCCCTGCCCTGTACCAGAGGAGCCACCAGCTCGCTGAGGAAAATTGTATCAATGTGCGCTCTGAATTGGATTTGTCACAGATGGAAGGGAACACAGCAGTGAGGAATTTTCATGCTTTATGAATTTATCTACCTACCCTGAGGGGGGTTTTCAGGGGAGGGAAGCACACAGAGCTGCCCCTCTGCTCCAGAAACAGGCAGGTGCCCCCAGCACCAGAGGAGTTTCCTGGAGCTGAGGGTCCCTAAGTCCTTCTTTCCAGCTGTTTGCAACAGCAGCATCCCAGGGGAGCAGTGAACAATTCCAGCTGCTCAGTTACAGCCACTCCAATTCATCTGAGTGGCTGTCAAACACCTTTTTAAATAAATGCATTATTTAAACATAAACAGTGCCAGTCACTCCTGCAGAGCAAAATGAAGATGAAAATATCCTTTGCACCCTGTCAAGTGAGCTGGAAGTGCTGCAGTGCTGTGTGAGTGCCTTGGGCAGCAGAGCATCACAGCAGTCCCCAGGCTGCCACACAAGGCTGTCTTTTGTCTTGGCTTTGAGTCATCATTGATTTCCAGCAGGGAATCAGCCTCCTGAAACCACAGAGCAGAGCAAATTCCGTGTTCTGGGATGTTCAGCTCAACCTGAGCAGGGGGAAAGCAAACAACTTGGATTGAGCAGTAGGACTGCTGTATGGGAGGATGGAATTGATGCTCTTTGGGATCACCTGGGGACTGGGTCTGGCTGAACAACACTCCAGGGAATTTCTGAGGTGGGTTCTGCCCTCTGAGGGCCCTGACCCAGCTGGTTTTGAGCACACAGAAGTCACAGATTAAAAATATATAGAATCACAGACTGCTTTAGGGACCTCAAACACACCAAAAACTTCAAGAATGACAGAAAACAACATTCCAAATTGTATCAGGCCTTAGATTACAACATTCTATGCTTATGTTTATTGACTTTGTTTGTTTTTATTTAAAAGTAATTTACTTGCTGTGTTTGACTGAGCCAAATGAGCATTAATTTATCTTTTCACTGCACAGGAGCTGCTTTAATGGCATCTGGTCAATGTGCAGTGAGAAGGCTGCACTGGCTGCTGTTCTTATTGGAAGCAATTAATTTAGTAAATTTATTAAATTTTCATTCCTCATAAGTTTCCAGGCAACACTCCCTGATTATCCATTTTTCCTCAGATTCTGTGGGTAACTTTAACAAAATGGGAATCACCTAAACTTATTTTGTTTGGCTCTGGCTGCACTTAGAGGTCCTGCAAGCAAAGAGCTTTTCAAGACACAGAACTATTTGGTTTTTGGGGCGATCCATTTCCCCACTCTCCGGAATCATGGAATTATGGAATTCCAGGATGGTTTGGGTGGGAAGGGGCCTTAAAGCTCATCCAGTTCCAGCCCTGCCATGGCAGGGACACCTTCCACCATCCCAGGTTGTTCCCAGCCCTGTCCAGCCTGGCCTTGGGCACTGCCAGGGATCCAGGGGCAGCCACAGCTTCTCTGGGCACCCTGTGCCAGGGCCTGCCCACCCTCACAGGGAACAATTCCTTCCCAATATCCCATCCATCCCTGCCCTCTGGCAGTGGCAGCCAGTCCCTGTGTCCTGTCCCTCCATCCCTGTCCCCAGTCCCTCTCCAGCTCTCCTGGAGCCCCTTTAGGCCTTGGAAGGAGCTCTGAGCTCTCCCTGGAGCTTCTCCTGTCCAGGTGAGCCCCCCCCAGCTGTCCCAGCCTGGCTGCAGAGCAGAGGCTCAGCCTGGGATGAGCTGATCCCAGTGCCCCAGCAGGGAATGCTGCTCCTGCCCTGCTCTCAGCAGCTCTGGAGCTCTGCAGGAGCAGCTCCTCAGCTCAGCCTGAGCTGAACCTGTCCCTGTTTGGCACCAAAGAGCTCCTGTGAGGCCGGGGTGGGTTTGTGGCAGCCCCTGTGAGCAGGCAGAGCTCAGATGTCACCAGTGAGAGGGGACAGCACAGAGCAAAGGCAGCTGCACAGCCTGTGCAGGCAATTCCATGTGGGTTCAGTGTCCAAAGCTCTCCCGTGCCACCATTCAGTGCTGTCCACAGGCCTGCAAAATGTCATCTCATCTTCCTGCCCTCTGAATGGGGCACCCTCCCTGTTCCCATCAATGAGGGCTTTGTCTTGCTCTTCAACATTCAGCACAAAGTTTTTGATGATCAGAATGAAAAATGCTGAGTTTTCTCCTCAGGCTGCCAGCACAGGAATATTGCTGACTGGGGATGGAGCTGAGACACGGAAAGCACTTGGGTAAAGCCACTGGATTTTTCCTCCCTCAAGAATGCTCTATAAATGTTATTTATAATGATTATTTATAAGCTTTACAAAGATTATTCTGATATTCTGTGTAAGACTTGAGGACTTTTCAGTGTTCTTTTGGATGCTCAAATCTGTTGTGTTGCATAAAAAGTGCATTTAACTGCTCAACTCTGTCCTTGGTGATTCACAGAAACTCAGGGAGAGAAACACTTACTCAAGGGGCTTGAGTAAATTTTCCTCTGAGATTTGTCTCAAAAGCAATTCCTGATAATAAGATAAATAACATGGGTGACTGTTTCCAGTCTACACTGATGTGCTGAGATGTTTAATTTCCTGTGAATATGGGCCCTAGAGATAATAAACTTAGCAATAAGAGGCTTTCTTTTTTTTTTTTTTAACTTTCAGTCTGGGGAGAAAAAATAGAACCTTTTGATGATAAATAATTGAAATGAAAACTCACTTATAAACTCACTAAAGGAAGGGTCACTGTAAGAAGAAATAAGGGCTGTCTAAGCTAATGGTTGTGTGTCTCTGATGTATTTTTTTAAGATAAGGGAGTTATTTGTAGCAGAATACAAAGATGGGAAAAGAGGAGGGAAGCACTGGAGGCAGCAGAGGCATCCTCAGCACAGCAGGTGTCAGGATCCCTAAACGATGGGAAAATGGGAATAGGTGGGAAAGCAGTGTTTGGCTGGAAGCAGATTATTGGATGGCTGAAATATGGGAGAAAAATCCCCAAAGAGGGAGCAGAGGAGACAAGAGGAGCTTTAGACCTGAGGTAACCTCCTATTTCCCAATTATCTCCAGCCTAATTGCAGAATGAATAATTTCTTCCATGCCTCTCTCCTGCCCAGATGTTGCTGCAGATGGCACAGTCGCTGCCAAAAGAGAGCTTGGAAATGCTCACCAGGACTGTGACCAGCCTTCCAGAGACACTTCAAAACTAATTCAAATAAAATTCAAAATAAAAGAATGCTGCGTTTCTCTTTTCTTCCCACACCTTCTCCCCTCAGCTGGAGTTCAGGGTTCTCCAAAAGAAAAGTGTTCTCACCCATCATCCCAGCCCTTCACAGTAACTGAACAGGGAAAGCGAATCATCTGCACTACCAGAGATCTAGGAAATATTTTCTAAATTGTATCACAGTAGAACAAAAAGCTTCCTTGAGCTGTAGGGTCTAGAAGAAAGGAGGTTATATATGACATTAATTTTCTATTCTCTAATGGAAACCATTGTCTGACTTTGCCACAGCCATGGTTTTCTAATGGTTGGGAGTAATTTGCCCAGATTAATGCTCTCTGTTCAATCCATTTAATGTGACTTAATTTCATAACACTACAGGCTTTATCAGTAGTCAAAGTAACCCCTGCAAAACCCCAGCAGGCAAAAATGCCTGTCGAGTTTAGCTGTTGAGGCTGGATGGTGCTGCTTGGTGAAAAATGAAGGAATTGTTTGGAGGGAAAGGACCATCAGAAAACCACTGGGTCTGCCCGAATTCTTTGTCCTTCATCAGAAGTGTTCTTGGGTCACAGCTCAGCTTTGTCCTCACGTTTATCACAATGTGGGGTTTGTCTGGGGCCATTTGGGAGCTCTGTCAGACTCTCCCAAGCCTGCACTGCACAGATCATAAATCAGTGACCCAGCAGAAATCCCCTCTCGCTCTTTATCAGGCTGAATTTGGGATATCACCTATTGCAAAGGTAAAGGCTCAGATATTTTCGTTTCAGCTTTGTTTTGGAAGAGTCAGCTACACATGATTGTAAAAGCTGTTGTGCTGGTTGGGTTTTCCCTCCTGTGGCTGCTCTGCTCAGCTTTCTCTCCATAGCACATTCAGGAATATTCACTGGGATATCTTTTCTCCCTGAGCTGTTGTAGCATCCCAGAACACCAGCAAGAGCTCTCAGTCTGTCCTGCCTTTGACACGCAGCCTGCTCATTCTGAATGCCAAAATAACTTTTGGTTTGGTTCAATATTACCTCACATGGCGTTCAGGACTGGTTTGGCCCCTTTTTTCCTAAGGCTTATAATAGGGGCACCATTCAATGCTTTAATTGAGGAGAGGAGGTTTTGGAATTATGAAAATAAAAGTGTTTTTAGTGTAAAAGACTTCTCAGAAATACCATTTTGCAGCCAGAATCTACTATTCTGCCTTGTCTCCCCCCGAAAAAAATCACCCCAAAATAGTTATAAAGCAACTGTTCACAGCATTTCCAGGATTTCACCCGAATTTAGTGGTCATTGCTTAAGGTTGATGACTTTGCCAGGCATTTCTGACTGAGATATTGCTCTGATTGAGGGCCTGGGGCTCAGTGCTCACTGTAGGATTCACACTGCATGATCAGCATTTTGGGGTTGCTAGAGTAAATTATGAACTCCTGAAAGACACAGCTCTGGAACTCTAATCCTTTAAAAGGTTTGTAATCGTCCTCCCTCCCTACCCAGGGTTCATCTTTCTGTGGTTTTCTCGTGTCATCCTGTGCACTCAAAATTCTCAGGAAAGCTCTAAGCTGTTGGAGAAAGCCATGAGGAAATACATCCTCATGGGCAGTGAGTGATGGGATAATGGGGAACGGTTTTAAACTAAAGGAATAAAGGTTTAGATGGGATATTGGGAGGGAATTCTGCCCTGTGAGGTCCTGGCACAGAGTGTCCAGATCCCTGGGAGTGTTGGAGTCCCAAGGCCAGGTTGGACAGGGCTTGGAGCACCCTGGGACAGTGGAAGGTGTCCCTGCCATGGCAGGGGTGGCACTGGATGAGCTTTAAGGTTCTTTCCAACCCAAACCAGTCCAGGATTCCCTGATTTCTGTGGCTCCCTGCACTGCAGAGCCAGGTAAGGGTGGGAGCACAAACACCAGCCTGGAATGGGGCTGGGTAGCACCTCAAGGGTTTGTGGTGGTCATTCCCCCACAGGGACTCAAAAATAACTTTGAAATTGTAAAAACTTCAATGATTTTGAAGGAAAACTTGAGGAATTGGCATCTTAGGCCAGCAGACTCTTTCCTATCTCCCAACCCTGCCCTTCCTCCTCCAGCAGCCACATTCCAATAATCCAACACACAGCACAGTTTGTTTAATCCCCTTTAGGTCAGGGAGCACAAAGCACTCAAACTGAACCTGGATGGAGCTGGGCTGGGTTTTCCCCTGGATGAGGCTGGGGCTCCTCCTGGGACCAGGATTTCTCTGCCCACCCACTGAGAATGACCCGGCCAGAGGTGCTGGGGAAAGGGGGGCTGAGACCACCCAGCAGTGGCTGCAGCAGCCTCGGGTCAGCCTGGGTGGCCCATCTGATCCTCCCAGCTTTTCTTCTGCCCTTCCTGATCCTTCCCAGTATGGACCAGAGCACGTTTGTGGTCCTGCAGGGAAGGGAGAGCCCTGGGGAGGGCAGGTGGGGCTGGGCTGCTCCGAGCTGTCCATGGGAGGAAGAAGAACCTCTGATGGAATACGGGGTGGATTTCTGTGCAGGAGCAGCTTTTTGGAGAGGGTGTGGACGCAGTGGGTTTGAGTTCACTCTGCCCAACCCACTGGTGATGAGTTCCTTATGCTCATTATTTCTTAAGGAGAAGAAAAGGGTTTGTATTACAAGAGAACACAAATGTTTATGGTAAATTTCCTAAGCACCAAAGATGGTGCAAGCAAGAAACTTATTTAAAAAAAAAACCACACCATGTAAAACATCAAACCCCCACCAACCTCAAATCAAACACAAAAGAAGAGCTGCAGAGCCTCGTCTACAATTGACAGCAAATTCAAAATGCATTGTCTGGTACAGCCTTGGGATGTCCACCAGGACTCTCACATCTGTCAGAAAATCTCCTATTTTCTGTTTAGTCTGTGTGTTATTTAGAGCTTATTTAATGTATTTCCTCTCTGCACTGATTTGTGATTTTCATTGCATAGGTTTTTCACAAAATCTGGGCAGAACTGCTGTCAGTAACCCTGTGAGATGGGCAGTGTGCTGGAAGATATTTTTATGGAGGGCGAGTGGACAGCTCCAAAGTCGGTGTAGTGTGACAAACCCAAGGCCTTCATTTCTTCCTCCACAACTTTGTGTCAGCATTAAAAGAAAAAGCTGCTTTGTAATAACAAACAACAAGAATCTCCTAATGCTGAGAAGATGTTAGAACTTACTGTGCCTTGTCTCTTCAAGATAAAGGCTGAAGTGACTTGGCTTCCACCTGGAAGTGTGTATTTTAAATTTAATTATGTTTTCCAGACTGTATTTTTGATTTAATTAAAGAGATGTCCATCTGGCCCTCATCCTGCACAGCACAGTTAGTGCATAAAAATGGAAAGGAGAGAATCTCCCTGCAGAGGAGATCCCACTTTGGGCAAGCACAGAGGTCTGAGGTGGGACACCTGCTCGGGGATGGAGCCAGGAGTGGGTGCCCTTAGGGTACCTGAGGAGCTGAGGTGCAGCCTGAAGAGAAGGAAACAGCTTTGGAGTGGGGAGATGGCAACACCTGACACCTGCCTGGGACCTCACAGCACCTCAGTCCTTCCAGCACCCTGAGCTCTGGCATTGCTCAGTCACAGCTCCTCTGCTGCTCCTGGAGACTTGGAATCCCCTCTTTTTTCACTTCCTTTCCCTTCCCAGCATCTCCCAGTGCATTCCAGACTGGGTGTTCTAAGCCAGCTCTTCCTCCCAGCTCCCACCTGAACTCTCAGAGGCATCTCCATACTCTGGGCATCTTCTCTTGGAAGTTCTTAAAACCCACCCCAGGCTCTCCCCTCCTTCTCTGAACTCTCACTCAGGTCCATCTTTGTCTCTGCACAGCCCTGGGAGGGGGAGATGCTGCCTGGGGATCTGCAGGGCAGCTCCTTGGCCTCACAGACTTATTCTCTCAGCTCATTTCACTTCACCCTCCCTTCCTCCTTTTCTCTCTTTTCTTCACTTCCCGCTGACATTTTTTCCCCTTCTTTCCTTCCTCTCCCCACCTGATTTCTTACTTCTGTCCTTGTTATCTATCCTGTCTCACCCTCATTTTTCCTGCCCATCCTTTCTTTTCTCTCTCCTTTCCCCTCACACCTGCCCCTTTCTCCTTCTCCCTCTCCCTCCCCATCTTTAAAATTCACCTTCCCTTGTCCCATCACTCATTTTCTTTCTCCCTCCCTTTCTGCCACCCCTCCCTTTAAGTAGCAACTTGGATAAACATCAGCTAAGTCCTGCCCCAAAACACTCAAGACATCCTCAAACCGCACCTGTGCTCCCAAAACAGCTCTGATTGTTGTTGGCAAGGCCAGGTTGGGTAGGTAGGTTTTTTTGGGTTTGCAGTGTAGGTCTCTGAGGACCAATTTGGAAGAGAAAAAACGTGCCCTGAATTGCTCATTTCAGTGACATTTTTCCAAGGAAATGTGTAAACAGAAGGGGGAGCAAACAGGAAAGGAAAAAGCAAGGAGTGTTTGAGAGAAGAAACACCAAGTGCCACCAGCATTTATACTGTTAAATGATGAAGCAATCACAGAATCCTGGAATGGTTTGGCTGGGAAGGAACCTTAAAGCTCATCCAGTGCCACCCCCTGCCATGGCAGGGACACCTTCCACCATCCCAGGTCATTCCTAGCTCTGTCCAGCCTGGCCTTGGACACTTCTGGTTGGCAGCTTCAGTCTCTCATTAATACAGATTTTCTGCACAAAGCACATCAGGCATCCCCTTGGGATCAGCATTGCCAGTACTGGGAGAGCCTCTTACCAAAATCTCTCCTGGTTTGGGTACACGTGGCTGATTGGGAAGGGGCCTTTACTGGGAATTTGTCTGCTCAGGATCATCAACACTTTTACCCCTGTGGCAGAGACGCCATTCAGGCACAGCTCCTGGGGTGCATGGGAAGTGTGTGAGAGGTGTGAGGTGTGTGAGAGGTGTGTGAGAGGTGTGTGAGTGTGAGAGGTGTGAGAGGTGTGAGGTGTGAGAGGTGTGAGAGGTGTGTGAGAGGTGAGAGGTGTGTGAGGTGTGTGAGAGGTGTGTGAGGTGTGTGAGAGGTGTGTGAGGTGTGTGTGAGGTGTGTGAGGTGTGTGAGGTGTGAGAGGTGTGTGAGGTGTGAGAGGTGTGTGAGGTGTGTGAGGTGTGTGAGGTGTGTGAGGTGTGTGAGGTGTGTGAGAGGTGAGCTGTGTGAGGTGTGTGAGAGGTGTGTGAGAGGTGTGCGAGCTGTGGGAGCTGTGTCAGGTGTGTGAGCTGTGTCAGGTGTGTCAGAGGTGTGTAAGAGCTGTGTGAGGTGTGTCAGAGGTGTGAGAGGTGTGTAAGGTGTGTCAGAGGTGAGAGCTGTGACAGGCGTGTGTGTGAGGTGTGTGAGCTGTGTGAGGTGTGTCAGAGGTGTGTAAGAGCTGTGTTAGAGGTGTGTGAGAGCTGTGTGAGCTGTGGGAGCTGTGTGAGGTGTG
>JAHLSL010000083.1:2301527-2317517 GCA_025920805.1 Petroica traversi | reverse complement strand
GAGGGCGCCGAGGGGCTGTTCGTGCTGCTGGGCGCGGGGCTCGCCGCCGCCAGCCACCCCCTGCTCTACGTCAAGCTGCTCGTGCAGGTCCGCTCGGGGGACGGCGGGGTGGGAATCCCGTGTGTGAGGGGGAGGATAACGGGAGGGATTCTGGATAATGCCCCCGTGGAGGCCTCCGTGCGCTGGGGGTCACTGTGGGTGCAGCCCTCCGGATAACGGGGCCCCCTGTGCGATGGGGGCACATATAGGGTGGGGGGCACCTATGGAAGGGGGACCCCTGTGTATCCCAGTGGATAATGGGGGATCGGGACCCCAGAGTATCGGGGGAGGTGGGATCCTGCATGGTGTCCCTGTGGAGACCCCCATGTGCTGGGGTTTGGATTCAGTGTATAAACCCCCTGAAATGGGATCCCTGTGCAGTGGGGGCACCTATAGAATGGGGGGGCACCTATAGAATGGGGGTGGAATCCCATATGTATCGGGATGGAGTCCCTGTGTATGATGGGGGATCAGGATCCCAGTGTAACAGGGGAAATGGATTCTTGTTTCATGCCCCTGTGGAGGCCTCCATACACTGTGGGGGTCACTGTATATACAGCCCCCCCCATTATAACGGGACCCCCTGAGCACTTGGAGAATGAGGGACAAATGGAGAGCCCCATATGTGAGGGGATGGGGTCCCCTATACACAGGCCTATATAATAATGGAGTCCTTTTATAATAGGAGGATGAGGATGCCTTCTACAACAGGGATACCCTATATATAGGGAACACCATATAGTGGAGGGGTGAGACACCCTATACAGTGGGGGCTCCTCTGTAGTGGGGCATTGGGACCCTGCTGTGACAGGGAATGGGGCACCCTATAATCTGGGAGCCCCTATAAAATGACCCCTCTGCCATAGGGGCTCCTATATAAGGAGGGATGGGGAACTCCAAGATCCCTTTCAGTAACAGGGGCCCCCTAAAATGGGAGGGTGGAGGATCCCTGTAACTTAGGGACCCCATAAAATGGGGAAAGGAGTGCCTGTTTGAGGGTGATGGAGGAATGCAGGGATCAAGGCTGTTCATCCCAGGGACTTTGGGAACACCAGGGCAGAGAGCTGCTCACAGGTTTCTCTCTCAGGTTGGGCATGAGCCTCTACCTCCAACCATTGGAAGAAATGTGCTGGGAAGGAAAGTCCTGTACCTGCCCGGCTTCTTCACCTACGGTGAGTGACTTTCCCTCCCTGCCAGCACCAGCACGAGGTCCTGCCCCCGGGGGATCAGGGCTGGGAGCTGCCAGGCAGACTGAGCCCACCCCCAGCAGCAATCCCACATCCCCTTGGGATCATCCCGAGGCTGCAGTGAGGCTTAAACCACCACAGCTCCTTACAAGGCTGTCAGATTTGTGTACCTGTTGCTAGGGACAGGGGGGTGGTGGCCACAGTGTTGGTGCTACATCCCTGGCACATTGCTTGAGGTCTGGGGAGGGGTTTGGTGGTGTAGGTTTATTGCAGGAGGTTTTTGTGTGTTTTGGAGATTGCAAAATACTTTCCTTCTGCTCCAAAACATCCCTGCAGTAACCTACCCCCTGCCCTGCTCATTTGTGTTGTAGATGGAGCCCTAAAGGGACAGAAATACCAACAAAAGGGCAGGTAATATGTTTAGAAGGGAAAAAAAGTAGTCTTTTTCTCTTTTTGTGGGTGGAGCAGCTTGGGAGAGGTGGTGAATACTTTGTGACCTGCTGTCACAGCAGATTTGCTGTGGGGAAGGGGAGTGCACCATCCTGACAGCTGAGCTGGGCCAATCCCAAAATCAGCCAGCAGCATCCACGGGGTGGAACCAGCACTGGAAGCCCATCCTGGGACACCCAGGGCTGGGAATGCTCCAGTGCTGCCCTTTGGGAGATGCCATTTCCAAACAGACGGGCAGTGCTGTGTGATGGAGGGGTGCAGAGCCTGCCTGGCTTTGCTTGGACAGCACAGGACAGGGCCAGGAGCAGTCAGGAGCCACCAGCACACAGTGGGTTCTACCCCACATCATTACCTGTGGGAGAAATGGGATCTCTTGGCTTTTATTGTGACTGGAAACTTGAGGAAGTTTGCCTTGGAGAAGGTGGTGGGGCAGGAGCTGAACTTGGGTTTGAGAGATCCATATTAACCCTGAGTCAGACCTTCCTGGGGTGGAAGAAGGAGGTGACAGCACAGAGCACATGGGATGCTCCCTGGTGACACCACACAGCATATGGGATGTCCCCCTGACCTGGTTTAGTCCAAACTGCCTTGGAGCCCTTTCAGGTGAGCAAAACCTTCAAAAGACAAGAAGTAGCCTAAAACACTGGAGCTGTGGTTCCAGATTAGACAGATGGCAGAGAGTAAGAATTCCTGTCCTCCAGTGAGATGTCTATTGAGGACTGTTGCAGTAAATCACCTGCTGTGGGACTGTGGAGTTGCTGCCCTTCCAAGCCCAGCCTGGCTGGTTCCAGCTGAACCCCGGGGCTGTTTGGGGTGCTCTCCATGTCACCCCTTTCCTGACTGACAGCAGCCTGGTGTTGTCCCACCCAGCCAGACACATCGTGGAAGTGGATGGGAAAAGAGGCCTCTTCCGTGGCCTGACTCCTCGCCTCATCTCAAGCACTTTATCAACCATCACCAGGGGGAGTGTGAAGAAGGTAAAGGTCGGATTCTCTCTCCATTAATCACTGTTGGGTCAGTGCTACTGCAGCAAGTGCCTGCAGCCAGCCAGGGCTGCACAGGAGGACTGATGCACCCATCCCTCTCCATTTCCTAAGGGAATAGTCCTCAAGTGGCCTCATCCTCAAAGCATTTTTTAAACCATTTTAATTTAATTTGGCATCCCCTTACCTTGTATTCTTTGTCAGCAATTTTGTGACTCCTCTATTCCTGTGTTTTACTTTCCATCCTTTCTTCTGCTATGTTCCTTCTTGACTGTTTGTCTTGTCCTTGCATCTAGAGCGTGGCTTTACGTGATTTCCCCATCCTCAGACATTGTGGGTCAGCATCTGCATCAGTTCTGAGCGTGTTTCTTCCCTCTCCACTCAGGCTTTTCCACTGGAAGACATGGAGCACGTGTCTAACAAGGATGATGTGAAAACTTCACTTAGGAAAGTGGTCAGAGAGGTGAGAAGTGGATATTGCCATTAATGGGTGATCAGGGAGGTCCCTGGGGATGTGGGTGAGATTTCTTGGAGAGAAACTGAGGTGAGAAGTTGGTGGTGTTAAGTGGCCATTCTGTGTCCATCCATGAAATAATTCACAGGAACAGGGAGAGGTTTACCTCAAGAACAGATCTCAAAAGAGTGACCCAAAATGGGTTTCCCCAGAGAAGGGGAAGGGCCTGGGCCGTGCAGGAGGAGCAGCAGAGTTTTTCTCACAGGTGTTTTCTCCTCCCTCCCCAGACATCCCACGAGATGATGATGCAGTGCGTGTCCCGGGTTGTCTCACACCCGCTGCACGGTGAGTCCTGTCCCCCTGGCTGGCAGCCTCCCAGACTGGGGATCACCCCAAATCCTGCTTACTCAGGGGGATGATGCTTATGATACTTCTCTGTCATAAGAGGCTGGTGCTGGGGTTGGCCTTCACGCCCTAACCCAGTTGAACAATGAGTTTCTCTCTTCCCACTCATCCAGGACCTTGTTCTAGAGACTGGTTAGGGCCAGTAGCAGCCTTCAGTGCCTAAAGGGGCTCTAAGAGAGATGGACAGGAACTTTGGACAAGGGCATGGAGACAGGACAAGGGGGAATAGCTTCCCACTGCCTTTAGGGTTAGATGGGATATTGGGAAGAAATCCTTCCCTGTGAGGGTGGGCAGGCCCTGGCACAGGGTGCCCAGAGCAGCTGTGGCTGCCCTAGATCCCTGGAACTGTCCAAGGCCAGGCTGGACAGAGCTTGGAGCAACCTGGGACAGTGGAAAGCGTCCCTGCCCATGGCAGGGGGTTTGGAAAAAGATGATCTATCAGGTCCTTTCCAACTCAAACCTCTCTGTGATCCTCTGAAATCCTTCCCACCACCTACAGGCTCAGGAAAGGCCCCAGTTTCTAATGAGTCTTGCAGTGCTGAGGACCACTGTGAGGAGCTGGAGATGCTGTGAGTTGAGAGAGAGCAGAAGGGTCATGTTTCATTTTCTTTCACATCCATTACAACCCAGACTGGATTTGTTTCTCTATCAGCCCTGTGTTTCTTTCCTCCCAGTGATCTCCATGCGCTGCATGGTCCAGTTCGTAGGCCGGGAGGTCAAATACAGGTGAGTGGCTGCAGCTTGGAAGGGTCTGGGGTCAGGAGTGCCAGGTGCTCCTGTGCCATGGGGAACAGGGTTATCCAGGAGGTTTGAGAGACTGAAAAGGGACTCTGAGCTGTGGTTAGAGGGTGGGTGACTGGAGTTTGAAGGGGTGTGGGAGGGCTGGGCTCTGTCCCTGATTGCCTCTGTTCCACCTTGTGCCCACGGGGGTTTGAGGCTCTATCACCCCTTGCTGATCACACAGCGAGTCTCCTGCCTTTTTCCTTTGGCTATTAATGGAAAGGGAAACAGCAGGGAGGCAAGAGTGGATAACACAAAGCTTTGCTGTGCAGTCCTGCTTAGTCTGTAAAATGTTTCCAAGCCCTTTGCAGTACCAGCTGCCTCTCTGCAGGGCAAAACTGCCTGTGCAGCGATAGGGAGGCACCCTAGGCAGGATTGCAGCCAGCCCACCACAGCCAGCTCGAGTTCCCAAAGGCAGGACAGGGTTCTTGGGCTTGGAATCAGCCAAATCAAACCATATCACACAGCATTTGTACCCACTCACAAAGCTCTTGTACCTTCAGCACTGAAGGTTGTGTGCAGGTTGGGTGTTCTCCTGGGTGTTACTGCAGACTGGCAGAGTACAGACATGACCTTCCTTCCCTCAAACCTGCCTGCTCTGAGGAGAATTAAGCAGAACAAGCTGCATTTTGCTGGAGTGATGGCTGGGGAGACACTGCCATGCCTGGGGGCTGCAGGATGCCTGTGAAGTTGCACAGGACAGAGGTGGAACAGCCCTGCACATTCACGGCTCTTTTCCTTTCTTGGCAGCGGTGTGTTCAGAGCCATTGGCAGGATATTTAAGGAAGAAGGGATCCTGGGATTCTTTGTGTACGTGAGTTGTTGTTTAAATACTTTCTCCCATAGCCCAAAAGCACCGATGGCTCTCCTGCTGCTCTGCCAACCCCAGCTGGAGTCAAACTGAGCTGAAACCTTGTCTGACCAAGGGACTCCCACACCACTCCCACGATTAAATCTGTGCCTTTGACAGCGCTCCAGTTTGACCATTAAGTTTGCCCCAGATCTTATCTTCAATCAAACCTTCAGAGCCCAGAGGAAGCTGTATTTTTTCTTATCTTTCTTTTTCCCTTGGTGCTTCTTTGTGTTTCAGTGAAGGGCCATTTAAAGCTTTTGTTTGTGCAACAGGCATCGAGATCAAGTGCAACAATAAGATCCCTTGTTGAAATGAAAGCCAGGGCCTGGATAAGCAGCATATTCCTCTGCAGAGCACCGTGGGTGCTTGTAATGAGCAGGATTACCTGTGTGGTTGGAGTGTGGTGGTGGCTGGACCAGGAGGAGCTGAAAGATGTTTCCAGCTGCTTACAGAGCGTGGCAAATTAGTGCATCACTGAAATCGAAGTTTAGTGGACACCTTTTTGCTTGAACCCTTAATTAATGCTTCCTGCCTTTCTTTTTCACATCTACATAAAAGCAGAACCACCTGCTGCCTTTGCTCATGGTGGGGAGATAACTCACTTTATTATGTCAATAATAGTAAAGGCAGCTCTGGAATTTCAGGAGGGGTTTTCAGGATGCCTTTGGCTCTGCAGTCACAAAATATGGGCCTCCAGATGAAACCTGAATGCATCAGAAAGAGGGAAGCAATCACAGGGGAAATGGCCAGGGGTCTGCAGAGACCCCGCCCAGTGAGTGTCACTGCTTCTTTTGGCAGCTCTAAATTTGTTCCATTAGCTATAGGATCCTCTGGGATGGTGGGGCATGGCTGGAGCAGGCTGCTCACAGCCCTCCACCTCCCAGGAAAAAGATCTGAGAGAAGCCGCCACATTCCCTTCCATCCACATAAAATAAACACTGCTGGCAGCCTAATGAAACTTAATAGTTCACAGGAAAGGCTTTAACACAACCCAAATTGTCTCAGGAGGGTTTTGAAGTTCTACATGCTCTATAACCCTGGTAGGAAATGCCACTGCTGTGAGGGGAGCACAGACTGCACCTGAAGGACCAAACTGCTGTGTTTCTCCTCTCAGCCCTCCTGGTGCAATCCCAGCACATCCACTCCCCTAAAATCATGGCAGTGCACTTGTTTGTCATGGCCTTATAACCCCCACCACACTCTCTGGGTGTGTGCCTGGCTCGAGATAAAGACCTTTCAAGGACAGATTTATGTCCCTTCCCCTCATATCTGCAGCGGGCTCCTGCCAGCCCAGAAAGGTGTTCCTGAGCTCCAAAACTGCTGGGCATGGTCAGCTCAAGGGTGGCTTCTCCCAGGTCCCTTGCACTGGGGTTTCTCCTATTTGGTCAAATCACTGTGCATCATTCAGGTTTCCTCTCTGCCTGCTGCTGTTCCAGCTTTTCATCATCTTCCAAAATTATTCCCAGTTCAGATCTTGGACGTCTCAGCGGGTATGAGAATTGTAGCACTCACTTCATTATGTCAATAGTAGTAAAGGCAGCTCTGGAATTCCAGGAGGGGTTTATGGCCTGATTCATTTGGCTTGTTGGGTTTTTTTTAGTTCCTTTCTGCAGCTCTCAGACCCCTGGTTTCCAGTCATCCAGCTCAGGGCCAGCAGCTGTCATTACTTTGGAGGGGAGAGAAGGATGGGATCCTTATTGGAAGTGGAATAAATAATCTGACTCCCTTTCAACAACTGGGTGAGGTTTTCCTTATGGGGCTGCCCTGGCCCAGCCCTTTGCTTCTGGACTTTATTAAGGCACTGTTGTATCTGCAGCAGCTCAGGAGCTTCAGACTTGACTTTGAGCTAGAGGAAGGATGTTTTTTACAAAGGCTGAAAGCCAAACACAAAGCAGAGCATCTCTTTGGGGCCAGAGAGCTTTGATTTCTTTGTCCTGTTTGCTGCTCTCATGTGTCACATCTTTGAAGCCAGTGGATCTTCTGTTGAAGGTTTGTGCTGTGCCTGGCCCCTGAGACCTCAGCTGCATCCCCAGGGCTGCTGAGGCCTTAACAATGCACAGGCTGTTCCCAAAAACAGTGCCAGCTGCTGCTCTGCTGCTGCAGCAACCACTGCAGGAAACAAACTGGTCCCTTCTCTGAGGAGGCAGCGTGTTTGGGAAGAAACAAAAAACTCAGATTAATGTGCTTGGAGGTGGCTCCCTCCAGCTCAGCAAACACTCCTGTGGCTCTTGACAGGCTCCTTTTCAGAACTGACCACATCTGCTGGTGAAGCACAGCTTTGACCCACACCTGGATCCTTCTGCAGTGGAACAACCCATGCAAAAGCAGCAGACCCCACACTGGTGCAGCAGATGCTGCAGAAGCACCAGCGAACTGGAGAAACCCCCTGGAACATTTTGTTGAAATTCTAGTGCCATTATCTGCAAAAGCTGGGGATGCTGGTGCTGCTGGGAGCTCCAGTGTGTCAGTGGGAGGCATTAACCAAAGAACTGTGCTCCTGGGGGCACCAGGGACTTGGAAAAATCAGAGGGACCTGAGTGTTGGCCCCAGTTACACCCACTTCTCAGTAGAGCAGGTTGTGCAGGAACAACCCCTCTCATTTTGATTTCTAAAAGAAGGGAGATTCCACAAAGAGGTGAACTCATTCTGCATCCAAAAGCATGTCTGTAAAAATGGAAACCACTTCATCTGTGTCTCGCTTGGGTTTCTCAGCAGGATTTAGGCTGGTAAGGGGTTTGGGATAGAACAAGGGGACTTGTGTTGTGCCCAAAAAACAGATCCCAAAATCTTCCCAGCCAGAGCAGCACCTGTAGTACCAAGTTTGAAGGCTGGAAGAGCTTTTCCCTGAAATCTCTCTTTTCAATTCCTCCCAAAGTAAAAATGTCATTTTGGGGGAGTGGAGTTTCTCTGTACTGGTGGAGGGAAGGAGGGCTGGGCACCTCTGGAGCTGGCACTGGGACCCTCCTGCAGCTCACACCCCTCCTTTTGCCCTTGCAGCGGGTTAGTCCCTCACATCCTGGGGGATGTCATCTTCCTCTGGTGCTGCAACCTCCTGGCTCACTTCATCAACACCTACGCCGTGGATGACAACGTGAGTGGAAGTGCCTGAGGGAGGGCTTGGGGTCTGGACCTAACACCTGCAGTGGGAAGGAATTAATGGGGAGCAGGGGCTGATTTAATACAGAGCCAGCCTTTGGGGACATCCCAAAGGTGCTGTGTCTGCTCAGGGCTGTGCTTCACCTGCACTTCGGGGGTCACAGTTGGCAGCAAACGCCTTTCCAGACTCTCAGCTGAGATGCAGCTGCTCTCTGTTGCCTTCTGCCTCGTCCCCTGCCCCGGGCCCTTCACCTCGGGCTCAGGGAGTGTCACATCATGGCTGTGCCAGCCTGGTGCCATCCCCTGCTCCACGAGGCCTTTGGTTCTCTCTGCAGTTCAGCCAGGCATCGGTGATCCGGAGCTACACCAAGTTCGTGATGGGGGTATGTAGGCAGCTCCCCTCCTCCTGCCACCTCTGGGCTGAGAGCTGATGCTCTGGGGGCACAGACTTGGCATCCTTTGTCCAAGGATAACTGTGCTAACGTGCAAAAGCTGGAAATGGCGTTTTTGACACGGGGAGCATTAGAGGCTGCTGGTTTTCTGTGCTTTCAGATCGCTGTGAGCATGCTGACGTACCCATTCCTTCTTGTGGGAGATCTCATGGCAGTGAACAACTGTGGGTATGTCCTTCACACTGAGATCTAAAGCTTTCCCTTCCTTTCTTGCAGCCCCTTGTTGTCTGAATGGGCTGCTAACGACCGTAAAGCTTTCCTACAGCCCTGTAAACTCTGTGGCACCTCGCAGAGCTGGCTCGTTTCCTGTCCCAGGTTGCTTATAATTTTAGATCAGAGGGCACAGACACGAGCAGCAGAAAAGCTCAGGTGGTGAGAAAAAGGGGAGTTGTGGTGGTGTGGTCCGATCTGAGCTAGGCTGGAGGCAGAGGGATCAAAGGGACCGTGCTGGCTCCAGGGAGCAGCACCAGGGAAGCAGAATTCTTATTGCAGCAATGGGAGCAGACAGGAGCAGGACCAAGCTTGCCTTCCCAATCCCACTGCTGCAAGTCTGCATTTGTGCTCATGGGAACGGGGTGGGATCCAAGTTTGGTGTAGTGTTTTCTCAGTATCTGCTGGCTTTTGAAGATGTAAATACAGTCCTGGACTCTCAGCCTCTCCAGGTAATGCTCCTTGTTTGTGCACTCCGGGGTAATTAAATTACAGATCTGCTGCATTGTAAATAACGAGCTGTCACTTGGCCGCCAGCCCGGTGGGGACACTGTCCCCGTGTCCTCACTCACACTTCCTGCTGCTCTTTTGTTACCTGTGTGGGTAAGGTGACACATCCACCTCAGCTGTTCCTGTTGCTGTGCAGGTTACGTGCCGGCCTCCCTCCCTACGCTCCTGCCTTTGCATCCTGGATCCACTGCTGGAGGTATCTCAGTGCTCAGGTGAGGGAGCAGGACACACACTGGGCTTTGGGCTCCCTCTGCTCCTTCCCCAAGTCTCCAGCATTCCCCAAAAGTGCCTGTGCTGCATCCTTGCCGTGCTCTGTAGCTGCTTCTGCCCCTCCTGTTCTGGCACTGGTGCCAGCATGGCAGTGCTGCTCTGCCCATTGCACACCCCGAGCTTGCAGCCTGCAAGCTTTTAACCCGTGCACTGCACACAGCAGAGTCTGTGCCCCTCTGCATCTGTCACCCCTGGGGGAAATGTAACTCCAGCACCCACAGGGCTGGAACTCCTCTTCCTCCTGCAGAGCAGCCCAAGCTTTGCAGCTCTGCCATGAGCACAGAGCTGGGCTCTGCTAAAACAACTGCAGTTCCCTGGGCAGGTCCAGGCTGCCCTGACCCCTGCTCTCCTCCTCAGGGGCAGCTGTTCCGAGGCTCCAGCCTCCTGTTCCGCAGGGCGCCCGTCCCAGCCGCCTCCTTCCCCATCGACTGACGCCTCGGCAGGGAGAGCTCATCAGCTTGGACTCCTCAAGAAACCCCAAGCTTGTTTCGATATCTGTATATTTCTATTTTCTGATCCAAAGTCCGTGGTGCCAGAAGTGACACCTCCTCTCCAGCAAGGCCAGCAACAGGCTTCTGGACATCTGGCTTCAGGCTCCAGCTGGACCAAAGCTCCATCCTCGTGGCTGCTATCTCGACTGGGATGTGTAGCAGAGAGCAGAAAGGCATTGTCCCTTTGGTTCAGGCTGTAGCTCTGGGGTTGCTGGGGAAGTCCAGGAATCCAGAAAATGCCCAGGTACTAAAGGAGCCAGCCATGAGCTGCAGGGACAAAAGACTGCTTTGTTCTGCCTAAGCTGAGAAGCAGCAGGAGATCCAAGGTCACCTCACTGGGAAGGTTATGCCAGGCCTCCTGCTTTATCCTTTCTGGAGAGAGCACCTTTTCCTGGCATGTAGCTCATCCTGGGCAAGATAACCTGGCATCCATATTTAAGGTTGGAGGGTACCTGAGCACCCGGGGGGCACCCCACCTCCCATGGGCATGAAAAGGAAATTATAGGATCAAAACAGGGAAGGGAAACAGAGTCCCACTACAGAGAACAGCAGATTCCCAGAGAGACTCTGGGTCCAGCCCAGCTCAGGGCAGGGATGGGAGACACAGAGAGGGCCCTTGGGAAGGGATGTGCCCTGCCAGTGGCACTGCTTTGGGCAGGGTTTCAGTCATGGAATGGGCTGATTCAGATGCACCCAGCAGGGCTGTGGGCTGGGCAGGCAGCCTGCACTCACTCTGGGGGAGATGGGTGCTGCTCTGGCCTGGCCTGGCTGCACTGAGGGCCATTTCCCAGCCAGCAGCACCCTGAGCCCTGCTGGGCTCCTGCCCCCCATCACCGATGGAAATGGAGCCACTGGGATCTGAGAGCTGCACACAGAGGGCTCTTGCAGCAGGGGCAGCCACCCAGGGCTGTTTGCAATAAAGGGATAAACCTTGAGCTGGCCAAAGGCTGGGAGGCATCAGGGTCAAGGGCTCCTGGTGCTCAGTGGAGCACGGCTGGCTCTGTTCAGCAGAGATTGGCACCAGGGCAGGATTGATGCTCAGCTACCCATACAAGAGTTTTTTGCACCAGTCTGTGCTGTGATGGCAGCCAGGCAGATTTCCCCCATTTCAGTTCTCCACGAAGCAGTCTTTTGCACAGAGGTGATGCTGCTCCCTGGGAAGAGGTTTAGGGTTATTTGAGCAGGTTCCCATGTGCTGCATCAGCAGCTGGGGTCACATCTCATCCTGCTGCTCTGGGGACTGCTGTCACACAGGGTTTTTTCTCCAGCAGGCAGGGGTGGTGCACACCCCCAGGCAGGGCTTGCAGGACAGTGGTGGCACATGCTGGGACTGGCAGCCCCCACCCAGCTCCCTTCGGTGTCGTGAAGTTGGTCCTGTCTGTCCTCCCTTCCTCCCAGTTCGTGTTACAGTTAAATAATGCATGGACCTGTTCCCTAAAACCAGAGATGATTTCAAAGAGGATTTAATTATGCTCCAAAATACAGCTATAAAACAACTATTGGGTGGTTGGATTTTTTTGTTTGGTTGGTTTTTTTGGGTTGTTTTTTTTGTGATTTTTTTACTGCATAATGTGCTCTCTCACTCAGGGAAGGTTTAAGACAGGCAAGGTCTTTTCCCCAGAGCAGGGGCTAAAACAGCTGTTTAAAGCTCAGATTCTCCTGATTTTCCTCACCTCCATGGAATGTGGGCATATTTAGGCTGAGCAAACTGCAGTGGGTGCACCTAGAGTGAAGGTGGAGGCAGCCAAGAGTTTGGCTACTTGAAACAGTATAAGTGGAATTAGGTTTTTGGAGTTAAAATTGACCCTGAGGAGTTCTGGAAGGGGTCATGCAGAGCCTTTGCTGCTGTCAGACCAGTCAGGTGGGCTCAGCCATTCCATCTTCCCCCTCAGAGCTCCATCCTCCCCACTGGCCTTTTATCACCTTGTTTTATGACCTGCTCCAGCACACGGCTTTGCATCTGCCCGGTCACACAGCACCTGCTCAAGAACATGTCCCTTTACCCTCCAAATTAAAGCCACTCTCCTGCAGCCCCTGCACAGCCTGACTGCGGCCACTGCAGGGAAAGGTGCTATTTCCTGTCCTTTGAGGAATTTACCGAAGGAATTTACCTAAGGGCTTACCTAAAGCTGCAGCAGTGCATGCATCCTGCCAGTAATTTCTGCCCAGTTCATCAGGGTCTACAAACTTGGCTGAAAACCCAAGGGTTGACTGTAGTTTTTGCTCAATTTAAATGAAAACCAGGTTTCAAAGCTTTCAGTGCACTACCTTACTTTGAATCGGGGGCTGCCATTCTTAGAATGATTGAATATTTCCTCACCTATTTCTATCCCTGATTCTTCTTGCCCCATGCTTCATTTGAGGGGCCCCACCACAAGGACAATGTCTGCACCAGGAGCAGGCAAGGAGACAACCCAAACCCTGGCTCAGTTTTTTGCTGCCCACTGGTCAGTGCCTGGCTCTGCAGCTGGTGCTCAGGTATCCCAGCTGAAGGAGACAGAGCCCCATTCCCACAGGAGAGGGGATGCAGGGTGGTCGGGAGAACAATTGAAGGGGTGGAGGAGGAGGTTTGGGTCTGGCGCCCGGGATGGAACTGGGGATTTCTCCCACCAGCACTCCCCTGTCTGCCCAGGAAACAAACCCTGGTTTAAATATTGACTCTCCTGCACAAAGCCAGCCTGGGTGGGGATCGCTGCCGTTCGTGCCCGTGCCGTTTATCAGCCTCCACAGGAAAACTGAGATTGCTGGGACTTTGGCCTCATCTGCTCCCGGCTGCCCGGGGGAGAAGGGAGGCAGCGACAGCAGCCAGGAGAGGGAATCTCAGGTCAAGGCTGGTCTGTCTCTCTGCCGGGCTTGGATGCTCGAGTCTGGCAGGATCTGGGAAGCAGCGAGATGAGTCTTTGTGCCCAGGGAGGTGCAGCTGAGCTCAGAGTGACTGTTTCATCCTCCCCTTTCCCCTGCAGAGCTGTCCTGCTGAAGACCCTTCAGTTCAGTCCAAACCCCCTCCTGGCCGTGCTGCTCTCCTGCCGTGGAGCCGAGGGAAGCGTCCCAGAGAGCTCTCCCGATGCCTGGGTGGTGCGTGGTGTCTCCCTGGCGTCTGGTCAGCGGGAAGGCCAGGGCTTGGCAGCCCTCCCCCGCAGCCATGGAGGGCCCCATCTTGCAGGCACGCATGAGGAAGTGCCCTGTGGCACAGCTGCCCTCGATAAGGCTGTTTGCTCTGTTCTCCCGCAGCGCCGAGCTCCACGTAGGCAAATAATTCCTTAGGAAAAAAAATATATATGTAAAAAATAGTAACCCTCACAGATGAGATCTGCTGCCAGGGTGGTGGGACTGGCTGGTGCCAGGAAATGCTCAGGGTGGGGACTCGTACTGGACCCAGGCACCAGCAGCACGGTGGCCCTGGACCTGTCCCTGTCTTCACACAGCCCCATCCCCTGGGATGGCCTTCACCCGAAATGGGGGATTACAGAGGAGCTGGGTCCTCATGGATTCCCCCCAGGATAAGGGAAATCCCATCTGGAAACAAGAAGAGGCCACAGAGAGCACAGTGGCAAAGCTCAGCAGAGCAGCCTGACCTGCCACGCCGACAGTGACAGCTCCGTCCATCGCTCTCGGCTGGTAAGAGGATGGGAAGAATGTGGGGAAGCTGCTTTCCGTGCTCCTGCTTGCCTGCTGCGGGCTTTTTTTTAGGGTAAACTCCCTGAAATCCCCCTAAACTGAGCTGCCCTGTTCCCTCCTGGGCCGTGCTCTCATGGGGAGCCGGTGGTGTTTCATCCCACCCTGAGGGGATCTGGGTCTTTCGGGGAAGAGGTGGCAGCACAAGGTCTGCTGAGACTCCTTTCCCTGCAGCCACCGTGACCCCTGCACATCTCCCTCGGCACTTACACCGTGCTGGGCCCCCATCCCAGGGGAGAAACAGGAGGGGAAAGCCTCCCCAGCTTTAAACTGAGCTCCTCTCCCCTGCTGTGACCCCAGGCCGGGCTGGCCTGGCAAGGTTCGGCATCGCCGCGGCTGCGGCCCTGGCTCGAGGTGCCGGCCCTTGCTGCAACCATGTGAATGCTCCCATCCCTCGGAATGGAGCTTCTCCCTGAAAAGCCGCCTGCGCTCTGCGGCCGGGCGGCTCTTGTCAGGCTGCCAGAGGAGGCCGGAGCAGCGTCACATGCAGCAAAGTTTTACAAGGCGAGCGTCTGGGGAGAGGGACGGGAGAGGGACCGGCCGCCGCACGCACACGCTGGGACGCACACGCGGAGAAACCTCCTCCAGCTCTCATCCCAACGCTGATTTTTTTTCTTTCCTCCTTTTTTTCTTTTTTTTTTTTTTCTTTGGAAGAACAAAGACTTTGGGGTGGGTTGGCGCTGTTGTTTTTCCGGGGTTGGTGTCGGTGGACGGTGGGAGGCTGGAGTGGAGGGGGGAGCTGGTGGCTTGAATGCGAGAAAGTCCCGAATTTCCCTGGCCGAGTTGCCGAGATCGTCTGTGCGAAACTTAGAGGAGGAAAGACGGGGGAGGAAGGGGGGGGGAAATAATTAAAAAATAAAATATGATGACGTCACTCGGAGCAGGGGTGCCTTCCCTGCTGCCTGTCAGATGCGCCTGAAAAGAACAGGGCAATAAAACAACAGCCGCCTCTGTCTCCCTCGTTAAACACGGCACTAATTGGATGTTAATTTTTCCTTGCTCTTCTCGCTGCTCGATTGTGAGGGCTCTGCCTGGCTCTCCCTCTCCCGCTTCCTTTCTTTCCTGTTGCAATGCTCTTGGCAGCTCTGAGGGACTCCGGACTGTGCGCTCCCCTCCCGCTCGTGGACTGGAATAATTCAGGAGCTGGGAGAATTAAAAAAGACGAGGCGCGGGGGCGAACGGTTCAGAAACGGGGCGGGCGTGATGGATTTCGAGAGCTACGCTAATCTCCCCGTTTCCCGTGCATTGTCCTGCCGACTTGGAGCTATTCTCTTCCCATTTGATTTCTCTTCCCCTCCTTTCCCTTCGTGTTGGGTTTGGACTGCCGGGCAAAAATACATGTTTCAAAAAAAAAAAGGCATTAAAAAAAAAGGAAAAAAGGCAGGAAAAAATAGAAAAAAGGCTTAGAAAAAAAGAAAAAGGGGGGAAAAAAGAAGAAAAATCCAAAAAAAAAAAGAGGAAAAGAAAAAAAGCCTGGTTCAATGACGACAAACCCCCAAACCTCCTCCCAGCTCCCCCCGTCTCGCCGCGCTGCCTAACCCCTGCGTGGAAACAGGCGTTTTAGGGAGCCGGAGCAGGAAGTTGTTGTTCTCTGTCTTGCCCAGGTCATCCTTCCAGGGTATGTGTGCAAGGGCGGTGGGCACGAGGGCTCGGTGGGCGCCCAGCAGCCTCGGCCGCCCCCCGCGCTACCCCCGGCCAACGAGGCGGGTGAGCAGCGCAGGGGGAGCGGGGGCCGGGTGGTGTTTTGGGGGACGCAAGAGGGGCCCAAGGGACAGGATGGGTGGGGGAGCGGAGGGGAGGGAGCGGGAGGCGGAGGTGGGGGGAGAGAGCGAGAGCCGGGGAGTAAAGTCCTACCTGGGATCGGTGCCAACTTCCTGCAAAGGGTTACAGACCCGCGGCTTTGAGAGCCCACCAGAGGCGAGTGCGCTCTTGTCACGGTTCCAAGGCGAGATGAAGGCAGCGGGAACAGGTACAGCAGATGCCGAGTGGCCTCGTTTGCCCGCCGAGCGGGGCTTTGGCTCGATTTAAACCTCGCCGACGAGGAGCCTTCGGTGCTCCTGCCGGCGGGGGCCTCGCCATCCCCGCACGAGGCCAGCGGGGCCGTCGGGTGCCAAGGGTGGGGTGCGCGGCTCGGT
>JAHLSL010000083.1:2272681-2293453 GCA_025920805.1 Petroica traversi | reverse complement strand
GGGAGCAGGCACAGGATGGGAGCAGGCACAGGATGGGAGCAGGCACAAGGACAGGAGCAGGCACAGGATGGGAACAGGCACAAGGATAGGAGCAGGCTAATTTGCTTGCATCAAGTTTGACAACAGAAACGTGAGCTCAGGCTGGCAGTGGAGGCACCCTGGGCATGCAAGGAGAGAAAGTCCCAAAAGCCCAACTTGGAGCAACAGCTTGGGTTATAAAGTTTCTGAGCAGGAAACTCCTCACACAGAGAATCCACCCAAAGTCAGGGCAGGTGCTGATGCCAATGTGATCAACAACTTCAGTATCTGCACTTCTGCTCCCAGAGCTCCTGTTTGTGAGGCTTGGGCTGAGACCCTTGGAGCTGAGCAGTCCCCCAGGGAGGATGCCTGGGGTCATCCCTGCAGCTGCTGTGCCTTGGGAGCACATCACTGCCTCTAAAGAGAGCTGGGATGAATGCAGAGGGACATGGATAAAAGTGTCTAGGAGGGCTTTGCTCCTTCCTCCAAGGTGGCACCACACAAAATCCAAGCAGCTGATGAAACCCAATCACTCAGCAAGTTTCAGTCTCCCAGATACAAGAAAACAGATGAGGTTTCCAACATCACTTCCCAATTCAGTCTGGCCAGTCATCCTTCAGCCTGCGGGGGAATTGCTTCTGGTGTTCTCATCCACAAAACCTCCTTCTCTCCCTGTCCCCAACAGCCACGTGCTGTGAACCCACCAAACCAAACTCCACCCCAGGAGCAGCTGCATCTCAGCAGAGATGAGGAGACACGCAGTGAATGAGGTGTCAAACCCCAGCAGTCCTGGGGTTTCACCTTGCTCTTGTTAATCCTGAAATCTTCCTGGTTCTTCAGAGAGGCAGCAGCAAAAGAAGAGCCTGGCATCAAACTCACAGAGCAGGGAGAGTTGAGCTGATGGAGCTGGCTGGGCTGGAGCTGGCAGCCAGGATCTGCCCCTGACCTGGGGCTGAATCCAGCCATGCCTGAGCACGGTAGGATTCCCATCTGGATCTCAGCTTTGCAGTCCGGGCCCTCCCCTGCCCGGGGGATTAGAGGAGATGCGGTTCCCAGGGCGGGGGAAGGGGCTAATGAACAGAGACAGGATAACGAAGCAGGTAAGGGCTTCCTGTACTTTAGGGCTCAGGAGGAAATCCTGCAGCTGGTGAATCTGGATACGATTAGTGTCCATTTCTCCCTGTGTAATCAACCCATCTGTTCATCCTTGCGCATCAGCCGCGCACGCCCCATTGCAGGCAGATGCCTCCCGGGCACTGTTTTCATCCCTGTCTGCCACGGGCTGAGAACAAGGCTCGCTCTGAGCCGTGCCAGCGCCTGCTCCGCTCCCCGGCAGCCTGGCCAGGCTGGGGCAGTCCCGGGGGAGCTATGAACACGATCCCAGATCCCAGCGAACAGCAGCACCCAGCCCAGGAAAAGCGCTGCCCTGGGGGCAGGGCGGCTTCTCCAAAGGGCTTGGAGCAGTTCAAAGGGATCGCTGTGACACAGATAAGCTCAGCTTTCCAGGCTCTGCCTGCTCATCCCAGCTCAGCTTTACCACAGGCAGGTAAAGGTGGATTATGTTTGGCTGCCTGGATTCAAAGCCTTGTTCATCCCACGGGATCCTGAGCCCAGGACACACGGTCCTCTCGTGTTTGGGAGGGACTGGGCTCTCAGTCCTGCTGTGTAAGAGCAGTGGTAAAGTTGAAAGGTGCTGGTTCAGGATCCTGAGGCTTCATTTCAGCTGCTTTTCCTTGGCAGTTTTGTTCAACTGTGCAAAAAACACGACAGCCCTGCAGTGGGCTACAATTGTCAGGTAATGCACCAGCCTGGGCTGAAATGAAATCAAAAGAGGAGCTGGTGTGTGGATCAGTGGTTTCTTTGCAGTGCAGTGGCTCAAGCTTGCATGGTCCTTTAGGGTCTTTGGTGACAGAGTTGGGACAAAACTACAGGTTACAATTCCAAGTCCTGGTGTCCTGTACCCCCAAACGGTGTCAGCCTTCATTGAAATATCCCTTCCTGGTGGTCACGAGTGTCCTGGGGGATCTGCCACACCAAGTGCTGTCCATGGAAAGATGAGCTGGTCATTGCCCCAGGGCCTTTATGTGCCCAGCCCAGGCCTGCCCCTGTGCAGGGTTCAGGGATCCAGGCACCTGAGCTCTGCCATTTGCTGAGTGCCAGAGTGTCATTACAGCCAGGAGCAATCTCAGGAATGCAGCACAGGTTAAACATTTCATTTGCTTTCAAGGGCTACTTGTTACTTCATTTCTAAATGCAACCTGTCCTCAGCCCCTGGTATATTGCTCCAGGCTGCTCTTCAGGTCCTAAATCTTCTGATTTTTGTTTGGTTTGGAATGGACTGGTTTACATTGAGGAATAAATGAAAAGCAAAAGAAAACAGCAGTACTTGTTTGCATAGGCCCTACATTGTTCTGTGCTCTGCTGCTACTGAAATAGGAGTGATCAATCCCACTCCCTGGACAGAGGGATTTTGGGTGGTGGCTTTGTGCAGGGAAGATAAACAGAAAAAAAATTGGGTTTAGGAAATGACAGTTGAGGATGGTCAATCAACTGATGGGTCAAAGCCAGCACAAAGACCATCAATTGCAAAGCCATATTGATGTTTTTTCTCCAAAGCATTTTTGCATCCACAAAGAGGGCCGAGAGATGGATCTGTGGTCAAACTTGGCTGCCATCAGGAATCTGTACAGTTTCTATGTTGCAAAGGGAGAGTTTTAGAAAGGATTCTGCCTGTAGAAAATATGTCCACGGTTCCAGAAGGGCTCAGCCAAAAGGGTGATGAAAATCTGTCTGTTGGTGTCATCGTCAGAACTGCTGGAGGTGGGAACATTTGCTAATCTTGCTTATTTTAGGGGCCCTGCTTTCAGAAGCAGTTCAGTTCTGAAAACGCAGCTCTGAAAACTCAGCTCTTAAGAGTCTCATACAATAAATACCTCAGACTAGACTAAAGAGGGATGCATTTTTCAGACTGTAGGCTCTTGCCTGCCTAATTATGATTTTCAGCTCCTTACGGTTCGGTCTTTGCATTGTGTAAATGTGACACAGAAGAAATAGCTGTGACATTGCCTGGCATTTTCTGCTCCAGCTGGGGAGGAACCAGCTAAACCTGCAGGGTTTCAGAGCTTGCAGAGCTGGTGTGGAAGGAGAATTTAGTTCCACGTTTGGAAATCAAACTCAGTTCCTTGAGTAATTTAAACTGTCACAATTTCTCTACCTCCAGCCCCTCCAGGCCTGGGGACAGTGTGACTCTGGCACCCTGAGGCAGTGCAGGCTTGAGCAGAATTGTTGTATTCATACTAAACATGAATTCAAGGCAAAGACCCTTCGTCAGCTCCAGTGGTTACATCTCTATTGGAACCTTTCAGTAGGTTAAAATCCCCACTATGGGTTTTGTCTTCCCAGTTCAGTTGCCTCAATAGACACATAAAGTGCCTGAAGCTGCATAAAATGGCTTTTGAATGAGCTCAGAACTGGCCAAAGTCTAAACTGGTTTGGCTTGCAGGATTTGTGAGAGCTGCAGCTCCAAATCCGGCCTGGGATGGGTCCCAGTGATGTGGAAAGTGAAGCCATCTCTCACTTCAGCAGGCAGAGAGTTCTGTGCCACCATTCAGCCTCTGGGAGAGAGAGGAGGAGCTGCCCTGGGTGTGAGCAGAGCTCCAGAGCACGGTGGGATGTGGGTCATAAACTGCTGAGCACCTAAAAAAGTCAGCAGTGTTGTCAAAAACCCTGGCTTGAGGTTTTCCTGTGTTTCCTGGGTCTGGAGCCCCAGAGCTCTGTCTGTGAATTGGCAGCTCCATCTTCATCCATGGTGGGAGCAGGAAGGAGCTTGGATGGGCTGTGGCCTTTGTGCTTGCAAGTGCTGTGCCAACAGCATGAAAAATGTATAGGAGTTCAAATCTTCTCTCCCTGCCAGGGCAAGGTGTCCCAGCTGATAACAGCTGGGAGCCCAGTCTAGTTAAAGCCAGTCTTAGACTTAGGCCTTGGCGAGATCCACGGCCTCAAGCAATTCCATTGTTCACAGCACATTCGGTTAATTAGTGCATTAACTAATAACCTTCTCAGCATCCCAGGTAGGGAATATCTGTGTCCCAAAGGAGGAAACAGAGGCAAAGTGACTCACTAAGACTCACAGGAGCTTAGTGGTGCAGATTTTAAGTCTGGGGTTTTTTGTCCCAAATGGTTCTGTTGTTGCTGCTGCTGCCTTATGCACATAATTTCCCTGAGACAGAAATGGAGGAGTCCTAAAACCTCCCAGGAGAGTGCTCGGGCCCAGTGAGGGAGGGTTCCACTGGACAAACCTGAGAAGAACTGAATCCATCCAAATACTCAGAGGAGGCAATTTGCTTCACCCACAAGCACTAACAAAGGAATAAAACCAAACCCACTTCTCCTCATTCCCAAGGAAAGTTTTTCTCACCACTTTGGCTTTTCACTCACATTTTCATCTACTCTAAATTTCATGAGCTAATGGCCAGCGTGGGAAGGAGAGAGCACACGAGGAATGACAGTGGGGCTGTGTTTGCAGAGGTTCACTGGGATGTGATCACAGCAGAAGGGTAGGACCTGAAAAGATTCAAACAAACAGCCAGAGGGGAAACTTTGATGCTGAGGAAGTCCTTCAATTCCAACACATGATAATGAGCAGCTGATTTCCACAGCTTTGCAGTGTGATTGGAAAAAGCCCTGAGCTGAAACACAAGGGTAGAGTTCTTTGGCTTGTAAGACCCATGACAGCACCACAGACCCTTTCTCACAAGCCCTGATCCCAGACAGAAAGGGGAGGCTTGTTCTCTCCACCCAGCTCTGACCTGAAGGCCTTCTGTGCTCTACCTACTCTCAAGTGACAATTCTCAGCAGCAAGGATGTGTGTGCAGAGGAATGAGAACCAAATCCTGCAGGGAGACATCTCTGAGGAAGAGAATCTCACAGGGTTTAATTATGGGTGCCTGATCACTCTGCTGGCTTCCAACCAGCCCAGGCAGCCACAGCTCAGCACTGGAATGTCAAGGGAGTGCCTGGAATGAGGGACCTGGTGAGGTCACAGAGGCAGAAGGCACCAAAGCAAGTGGCCTGTCCTGTAAAGGGACTCCTTTCATGACCACAGCTTAATCTGCCACCAGTTTGCTGAGCCCACAGCAGCCCAGATTGGAGGCTACAAAAATATCCCCGTTCAGCAAATCCTCCCTTGGCCTTTGTGAAGCTCCAGCATTTTAATCACGTTCACACCTCCCTCTCCTGACACAAACCATCTCAGCTCCTTCCAGGTCCACAAAACCTGTGCATTCCTGGCCTCATTCTCTTGCTTACACGTCAGGCTCTCCCCTCCATAAGCTTCCCAAACATCCTCTGTATTCCCATCTTTCCCCCCATGCACCCCCATCTGACTAAGATTTACTGAATAACCAGCTAGTGCTGAGGGGCTACATGCAATTTTGGGTGTGCTGTTGATAGACTGAGCAGTCCCAGCCCCATGCATGTCCCCAGTTCCATATTTCTCCATCTCAGGACCACCAGGAAGGTGCTGCTGATGCGGGGGCTCCGTTATTGGGAAAGGCAAAACACCCCATCTTGTAAATGTGTCTTGAAAATGTGTCTTGTCCTGCTCTGTTAATTTTCACTTTGAATAAGGGTCAAAATAGAGTTCCTCAGGTTGTCAGGGGGTTTCTAGAGGAGAATATTGGTGCCAGAGCAGCTGAGATTGGTTTTCATTCTTAGCTTCAGCCCGACATGCTGTATGTGGCCATTCTTGATCTGTTCCTATACACATCCAGATCCCTTTGGTTGTCATTCTCCAACCTGTCTTGCTGGCTTTCCTGGAAGAGTATTATGCAAGAAATGCACTATTCTTTCCCTGCAAAGGCATTTTCAAGCAAACCTTGTCTTCCTGAAGCCTAGTAAAATAAACCAGACTTGGATCTCTCAAATACCTTCAAAATTCCCAGACTTTGATGTTAATACAAAGTGCACAAATCCACCTGGGGGTCACATGGCTCCACATCAGAAATCAGGATGTCCTGAGCAGGCTCTCAGTGGAGTTTGTTACAGGTGGTGCTTATTTTCAGGGACATTGTAATAAGCCTAATCAATCACAGCAAATTGCTAATAAATCTGTAACAATTTTCACCTGGAGATCTTAGGTTGCTTCTTGAGAAATTGGTGAGGCTCAGATAATGTGGAATAGGGATTATTAAAAAAAACTTAAGATTTTCCTTTTTTCTCAGGATAATTCAATATGTTGCCATTATGCTTCTACTCTGAATTATTCTGCAGAGAAATTACCCTCCCCACTGACTCAGGAAAGCTGAGCAGGTCCAGCCTCCTGTGCTTAAACAGATCCCATATGAATATGGCACAAAGTGTCTCATCGTATTGAGACCTTCGTTACAGGATTTTCCTACAGGTCCTGTAACAGCTTCAACATTGTGCTGGATTTTGGCTATTCCAGTTCTCTACATCCTTAACAGATAGGGCTTGTAATGGGGAGGTCTTGCCAGTCCTAAATCCTGGGAATACTCCTTATTTTCTGTAGCTTGTCCCACCTACAGAAGCAGAAAGCCCTGGGGGTGTTTGATTTGTGTCTTCCTAAGGGTCTTCCGATGTCTGGTACTCCCAGACAGGTTTGTGAGGTGTTTGCCTTGCTCTAAAAACCAGTCATTGGTTCTGGTCAGGATTTGGAGGAACATAACCTCTGCGGTGGAGGGTTGGATTCATCTCTGTGTCTTATTGGATGCTCACTGAGACTTTGGCCCTGTGCTTGTGGGGAGAAGAGGGTCCAGTGAGAGGCGTGTCTGGTTCCTCGAGCCATGGGCATGTTTCCCATATGGGCAGCTGTGGTGCTGCTCTGTGGAAGGGTTGGAAGATAAAACTCATGGAGTTCACGAGGCTTTTTGTGGGCACAGGGTCCTGCTGGGAGAGCTTCTTATCTGAGGCAGGCTCATCCTGACGGGAGCGAGCGAGGAAAGCTGGGACTGCTGTTCCCCTGGGTGCCGTTGGGATCCGGGCTGCAGAGGCCACGCTGTCCCCAAGGCCGAGTTCCTCTCCCCCTCCCTGCGGGTGTTATTTACACCGTTTCCTGCCCAGGGAAGTTCAGGAGTTTGACGTTGCTGGGCTGGTTTCCTCTCCTGGCCGGGTCCCTTCGGGAGCTCTCGCAGAGCTCGGCGCAGCCAGGCCGGACCCCGCGGGCGGGATGGAGGTGCCAGCCAGGCCCAGGGAGGGGAGTGTGACCCATGTCAGGCCGGACAACTCAGGCTCAACCGGCTTGGGAGGGCTGGAAAACCAACCCAGTGTCCAACCCTGCGGCTCAGTCCTGCTGTGGGACTGGACGGGGCCGGCAGGAGGAAGGAGGACGCGCCCGGGCATGGCTGCAGAGCTTTTGGGTTCCTGCCGAATTGACGCCCTCCCCTCTCCCCCCTCATCCTTCCCGCCTGGCCTGCGTCTCCCCTCCCTTCCCTTCTCCCTCCCATCCCGCAGCAAACAAAATGGCTGCTCCATGGCCATTTTGTTTCCCGTCTGGAAGGGGGAAGCCGGGACGCTGGGACTTGGCTCTTTTTTGGAGGCTGCGGCCATGTCCGAGCCCAACTCTCCCGTCTCTACGTGGCACCGGCTGTAGCAAGAGAGAGAAAGGGGATAAAAAAAGAGAAAGAAAAAAAAAAAGGACATTTTGGAACGAGACCAAAGGCAGAGAGTGGGTAGTTTTGGCGTATGTTGAGCACTGAAAATGCCTGGAATTGCCAAACTGAGCTTTTGTATGAGCAGCGTAAGGGCTACTCGGTGCACGCAGAGCCGCGGGGCTGCACGGAATAGCCGGACGGAAAGGTTTGTTCGCTATATTCAATAAAACAGCCCTCCTTTCTTCTGGATTTATAAAGTACCAGAGAGCACTGTTGTCTTAATTTGTTTTTGGACGGGCGGATGGTTTTACACATCGGCTTGGTATGACCAGAGCCGGTCACTGCCGGACGGTAGCGTTTTAACCTGTTGTGTGTCCTCTTGTTTTTGGTGCATATGGGATCTGACCTTTCCACCGAGCTGGCACTGCCTGGATTTAGCTGATGTAATCCGGAGGATATTTTTTTAGGGATTTTTTTTTTGTTTATTGCCTTCTTGCCTTGAAAGTTTTCATCCCAGGAATAAAAACATCTTAATTTAAATATTTAAAGCAATAGCTGCTCTTGGCTTTTTAAGCCCTTGCTTTTCTCCCAAGGCTGGAGCTGAACTGTGCTCACAAGCTGTTTACTGCACTCTGTGTGTATCCTGCACACGTTAAGGTGTGATACACAACAGAAACATCATCAACAGGAGCACGCCCTGAAAGTTTAAAGCAACTTGGTGGCGTTACCGTAAAATTTTACGTAGAAGCAGGGCAAAAACACCAGAACATGCGCCAAATAAAAGTGATTTTTGGTTTTTTTTAAGTGATTCTGCATTTCCTTCAGTAGCCTGGATGTCTTGGCATTAGTAGCCACGTCGCTTTGTTCGTGGACACTCCGAGGAGCAGATCCCTGCCCCGTGGCACGGGGAGGATCAGACTCTGATAAGGTGTTGGAATGATCATCCTGCCGTTCCTTGAGTGGCTTTCCAGGCATGTGGAGAGAAGCAGCCACTTCCAGAGAGGAGCTGGGAAGGAGAGCAGAGGAGGTGAAATGGCTTTTCTTGCACAGAAAGGTATTTGATTTGCCTCCATTTCCCCTTGGCTTGTTTGCAAACAGACAATAGAGAGAATGGCAGGGCCATGGTGGTCCCAGAGCCGGGGCTGCACAGGCGGGTGCTGGGCGGGTGCTTCGTGGTGCAAATTTAATGTTTTGGTCCAAATCTACATTAGAGTTGGACGTTTCCTGCACACCTTTTATGAGCAGCTTATGAACTGAACACTGAGAAGGAAAACAGTATTAATAGAACAGTTTTTTAGAGAATTACAGAAAAAAAAAATCTTCTTTCTTTAGATTTTTGAGTTAACCTATAGAATCGAGTACAGAACAGGTAAAAATAAGCCTGAAGGATTATTTTTTTTCCTCTTATTTTTAGTATTTAGCGAAATTGTTCCATGAAATATCAATAGTGCCTGTCTTTTATGACAAAAATTCTGGGATTTGTTTTGTTTCAGGGGAGGGTGAGTTATATACAAATTTACAAGGAAAATACACAAACATTTAGAAAAATCATTACCTTTGTGGCCACCTCTAATAATGCGTTGAGGAAGGCTTAATAAAAGCTAAGTCATATAATAAGCAGGTTACAAATGCCTGCATTAGAGATAATAATATCAGATTCATTAATAATGATCCAGATGTTTAGAAACATCTGATAGGACTCAAGACAACCCCTAAGTGATGAGCAGCTATTTATAAAGATACCTGCTAATTATTTAATAATAAATGCCAAGACGAAGTTGATGCGAAATATTCCGTGTCATTAAAAGTATGTGATGTAAAAGCATTGCTGAGAGACAGGCGCTGTTGCAGGATTGAATTGTAAATATTTTTACTTCCATTTCTCTTTCCCTATTCCCTTTGATTAACTGTTTCAAAGAGTGATATTTAATACTGGCTTTCGGACGGGGCGTTAGCGAAGATGGTTGGCCTTGCTTTGCTGAGAGGTTTGCCTGGCCTGGGAGAAGTTAAAAACAACTTGTCTTCGTGGCTAGTTTGGCAAATGTCATTTTTTATTGCTTTCCCGTGGCACAGGGTGTGTCCAAGATGGGTTTTTGGTCTGTTTTCTGCTTTTTGTGCGCGCGGGTTCCTCGCTGCCGGCCGGATCAGCCGCTCCGATCGGCGCTGTGGGTCCCCACAACGTTGGGGAGTTATTGAAAACCTTCCACGCTTCTTTTGGCTTATTTTGGGGTTGATTTTTAATTTTTTTGGGGTCTGTTTGGTTTTTATTTTCCCATCCCAGGCAGGCTGGGAGGACATGAAGCCAAGGGAACAAAATGGCCACACTCGGCCATTTTGTGCCAACGCCGCCGTTCCAGGGAGTCGGGGCTGGTTCTGCCCCAGCTCCAGGAGGCTGAAAATCTTCTTGGAGACTCAGGGTCCTGGTTTCTCACTGAGAAGCCCTCCCTGTCCCTGGCATGTTTTGGCACCGACACGGCACCGCAGCTTCACAAAGGCTGAAAGCGGTGTTGGCTTTTAAAGCAGAGACTTTGTTGTTTTATGGTTTCCTCCTCCCCCCTCCTCCATTTCATTCAGTGTTCCTTAATAAACCAGACCAGCTCCTCAAGGCTTCGGAGCCTTTCCAGCTCCTCTCTGAGGTGGGCTCCTTTTAAACACAGATATTTAGCTCTGCTCAGGAATCTCTGGTGTGAAGATGCTTGAAAATTTGGGGGGCATCATCTTGGGTTTTCTGCTGGGGTCATCACAAGCCACCCTGGGCCGTGATAAATGAGGAGCAGTTTAGGTCATCTCTTGATCCCAAAAACGAGACTGAGAGCTGGACTGGAAATGCCATTTCTATTCCAGCCTGGACAATCTTGCCATGAAAAAACATACCCTTTACCTGCTGATTTTCCTCACCCCTCCAAGCACCTGTAGACAGCGGGACCATGTAGTGACACACTCTGTGCACAGGGACCTTCATGCAGTGGCTTGCAGAAACCAATCAAATGCTTTCACAAAAATCAGATTTGATCAATTTTGAAGGATCCATATTAATCTAGTAAGTGAAAATTACAGGGCCACTGCCTTTAAGGCCTGCACAGAAAATGGTGTTTTTCAAAGAGATCCCATTCTTGGCAGTCAAGATCCAAAAATCTTCCAAAACTGGGTTTAATCTTAGAAGGCAGTGAGAGGCTTTGGGTGTGAGCCTCTGGCTCATACAGACCCTGTTAGCTGTTTTATCCAAAATTTTGCATAGCTGCATCACATTCAAGCAAACTTGGGCACATCTCCTTCCCTCCCCATCTTTTGTCTTGATAGTTTAGACCTCGAGCCATGAGGAGAGGGAATTCCTGTCATTGCAATTTGTGTAGGACAAACAAGTGTGACAAGGATACTAAGGGTAGGATGCTCTTAGTCATCCTTACTGGGCATAAAAAATCCCCGTTTGATCCATAAATCCTCCTGTTTGACTCCTTTCTTCACAGATCCTGCTAAGATCAGGATTCCAGAGTCAGCAGCTGGGTATTCCCAAAACCTATACTCATTAAGACAATTATTATAATTAAGTCTTCTGTTTTCAGGTTTACTTTTAGAAGTCAGAAGGGATTTTTTTCTCTCTCTCTCCATGTATAATTACATCTGTGTGAATTCAGAGTTATTTAATGTAATTTCCCACCAACAGTTTGAGATTGGCCCAAATGCCTTTTGTCTCCAATGGAATCAAGAGTGACCTTTTAAATGTCTGCCTGATACATCTGGTTCATGTTTTTAAAGTAATACAAGCCACCAGATTGGGAACTAGGAAAAATTCTTCCTCCAGGTCAGTTGCTAAAAGTCTCTTTGGGGAACATGAGCATCCTCTGCCTCTGTGCATCACCCAGGAATCATCTGGACCACCCACCCACCCAGTCCCAGACCAGTACAGCATCCATTGGCTTTCTTGCCACCTTCCTGCCTGATACTTGGGGCAAAAGCTTAATTTTTTGTGAAGCTGAAACATTTTAGTCTAAACTAACCCTTTTGTCCCCAAGGAGCTGAACAGTGACAGACCTGATAGACCCTTGGGCCTGGCTGTCACCTCACCGAAGCTCTGGCTGGTGTTGCATCTGTTGAGGAGGGACGTGCAACCCCTGTGCATCCCTTTCTGTGCTGATAAAAGCAGGAGAAATAGCATTTCCCACCAGGAGGCTGTTTGGGATGCAGTTGGCACTGGGGATGGGCCAGGCACTTCAGTGCTGTAGGAACCAGTCCCCCCACATTGGGGTTTTGACCTTGTTCATACCCTGTCACACCAGGAGAGGCCTGGGCCAGATGGCCCAGCACAGTGGGTCGTTCCCTGTGAAGGATCAGTTTGTCAAAGGAAATTAGGAGAATTACCTGCACTGTGCTGAATGCCAGTGAGGAGAGCCTGTGGAGAGCTCTGGAAGAAGGCACTTCCCACACCTTGCTGCAGGCCATCCTAAACTCTCTCAAGAATTCCAGCTACAGCAGTTCACCAAAGCTTTGGGAATATTTAGGATGTTGCTTGGTAGCTGCAGAAGCACAAAGCATTAGGCAGCTTTTATTCCTTTGGAAACTCCTGCCTGAGCCCCTCCTCTCTCACACAGCACTCGGCAGGCGCTGGTGGAGGTTGGGGACATCTCCTGCTGAGCTCCCATGGGAAGTTATCCTTTGGGTCTGTGCTGGGCTGCACACGCAGCCTGCTTGGCGTGGCTCCCTCGTCGTTAGGGCTCCTTTCATCTCCAGGGGGAATTCTTTCTCCTTGCAAAAGAGCCTCACACGTTCTTTCAAACTACCAGATTTAATACCTCGCCTCTGTATTTGGGTGTACAGAGAGGGAAGAAGCCTCAGAAGGTGAGCCAAGGGCTTGGGGGGAAGCCAGTCTGTCTCGGATCCATGCTAATACTGCCTGGCTGGGCTGGAGCATTAGAGGGACAGCACGGCTGCATGTTGCACTCATTTGTTTAGGAAATAAGATCTGCCTTGATGTACTCGATACCATTACATTTGCAGCCTAAAAGCTTCCTTGTACTCAGTTATTTCTAATCTGCTCAATTCCCTGGAGTGCACAGCAGCTAAATTGATGGATTCTCTTATCTGGTCTGGCAGGTTTGTTCTAGATACGCTGTGTGTTCAGGAGGTGAGGTCAGCCTGGCTGGGTGTGCTTGGCGCTGCTGCAGCTTCCCGAGAGCTCTGCTAGCTCCATGTGCAGCCCGGGTTCCAAGGGCAGGGCTGCTGCTCCTGTGCACCCCTGGGTGCATGCAGCCTGCAGCCAGCATCACTGCCAAGCACAAGGTGTAGTCCAAGGGGGCTGAAGGAGGTTTGAAGAAGAAGAAGACGGAGCTCCGGGACAAGGTTGGATATGACTTCTCTTTCCTGCCATCAAGAATTCTGATTTTTCATGCATTTCTCTTTGCAGGACCTACAGAGCAGCGGATGCCTGGATAAGGCTCATCCCAGTGCCTGGATAAGGATCTTCTCAGTGCCTTAGGCTGCCACAGTCCCAAGCTGTCCTTGAGGCTGAGGTAGTAGATTGAATAGTTGTGGAGTCCGGTCCTCCCTCTGAGCTAACTATACAATCTACTGTCTTTCCTAAGGAGACAGTCAGGTCTTCAGGTCTCCTCATCCACTTCTGCACCAGCTGTGGGGACAGGTGGTGCAGGTAAAGCAAATCCGTGCCCGTGACGTGTCTGTTCTGCTCTGTGGAGGTGAGGTAGTAGGTTGTATAGTTTGGTGGGAGGGATTTGATCCCATTTCAGGTGATAACTATACAGTCTATTGCCTTCCTTAAAGAGCAGCAAAGCCACCGGAGGAGCTCCTGAGGCATCGCTTCCTTTGTTGAGGATCCAAAAACGCAGCGTGGCATTGTTAAACAACACAGTGGGTGTTTCTCTTACAGCATCCAGAATTGCATTCTTCCAGGAATTGCTTCATGCCTCGGGCACTGGAGCATGGAGCCACCTGCTTTCAGGGAACCCACCTCTCTTTAGGGTGCAAGAGATCCAGGGAAATGAGTCTGCACAGCAGCTCCCAGTGTTTAGTTCTGTTCTTTTTTTGCAGGAGTTTGGCACAAGTTGTAAAATGTTCAGGAATGTGGGTCTTTCCTGGTCTGTCCTCAGGTCTGGAGGGGAGAAGATTCTTTGGTATAAATGGGACAGGTCTGAGTTCATGATTTTGTTGTGCCCAGTTCTGAAGTTTGGGTTGAGACCCAGACCCAAGGGCAAGCTTAGATTGTGGACTCAGAGCCCTGGGAGCTGATCAGATTTGGCTGGTTGGCCCCTGCTCAGGAAGTGCATTTTGTTTTGGACAAGTTCCCAGCCTGTCCCATGGAACAGAGTTAGAGGGTGGTTCTTTCTGATGTGATAATCCCTTATCAACTGAACTCACTCACATGCAAACCCTGGCGGGGAAATTTAGGGCTCCTGGGTATTTACATAGGATGAGCCAATGATTCGGACTAAAATCTTGCACTGAAGTGGAGACAGGTAGGGAGGAGACATGAGCCAAAAGGAGGGAGCAAGTTCTAATCCTTCTGGGTTCTCCCAGGCACTGTCAGCTGACAACAGACATGCGAGAAGTCGTCACGCTTCAGAGCTCTGGCCCTTGGCAAGGGACAGGGAATTGTTAATTCTTCTCTTTCTCAGGAGCAGGTGGGACTATCCCTCTGCCGTTTTCCAGAGTAAGTAGGATCAAGACCACGAGTGGAGCTGTAACACGATCAGGGCTGCATCAGGAAGGACATTTCAGGCCATTATCATGACCATCTCACTGCCGGGGAGACGCGTGAGATCCGAGACACCGGGGAGCGAGGGCAAGCAGAGGACACCTTCTCAGATGAAGTGGGAGGGAGAGAGCAGAGAGAAATTGGAGCCCTCAAATTTCATCCTGAGCAAGGCACAAGGAGAGCCAGACTCGGCTGCCTGGGCCATGGGATTCCCCAGAATGAAGCAGCTCATTCCAGGCTCCTCTGCTGGGACAGGGCGTAGCTGCAGCGAGGCTGGGACGCAGCTGGTGGGTGGGGATGCTGCAGTTCCAAGCGGCGAAGGAATGCAGCCCTCTCTCCATAAATCTGGCTTTTCAGCAGTCCTGGTGACTTGCTGTGCAAAACTACAGCTTGGTCCTCTGAGCTGCATTATTATCCTGCAGCTGCTTGCTCAGGGGCAGGGCTCCCACCCACAGACTGCTCGGAAGGTACCAAAATAGCACCACAACCATGGGAACAGGGCAGCATATCCACTTTTTCTGGAGAGGTGTCCCCTGGAAAAGTGCTAATCTCATGTGTCCCAGATGGAATTCGTTCAGTCCCCTCCATGGCATTGTTACTAATGCAGAGGATCTGAAGCAGTGGGACTGTGCGAGCTGGAAGCCATGAATAAAATATTACCTGAGATACTCTCTTGTGAAAATAAACTTGGTTTGACTTTTTAAAATCATAGTCTTTTTATTGCCCTGAAGTGAGCTTGGCTGGGTAAAGTGGGAAGTCTAGAGAGGTGGCCACTCTTCCTGACCAGCCAAAACCCTGGGTGTGAAAGGGAAGCCACAGGATGAGGATGTGGGGCAGACTGAGTTGGCCAAGCAGCTGAGGCCATCTGTTTGGGCTGTCAGCAGGTGCTTTCCTGACACAAATTTTCTGCACAAATCTTACATGAAGCCCAACCTGTTTCCTCACCCCCAGTCAGCTCAAGTGCTGCAGTGTGGACTTCCCTCTGCCCTGGATAGTCCTTCCTATAAACATGTTTGTAATGATCATACCAGCAGGAGGAGACCACGGGGACTTCCAGAGCCCACTAACCCAAATAAACCCCATCAAAGGCTAAGAAAGCAGCCCAGGTGATATTTAATTACTCCAGTGCTTCCTGACACAAAGGAATGGGCAGCTTTGCCCAGGAGGAGAGTGGGCAGGTGGGCTGAGCTTCCACCCGTGGATATGTGGGACACCCACCTGACCCACTGGCCAGGATCCCACAGCAAAGGGCACTGGGGCAGCCACAACATCCCTGAACACAATGGCATGGAGGGACAGGCATCTTCTTTGACCAAAAGGCAGCCAGGAAGCAAGATCAGAAAAGGTTGGTCCCCCTCACAATACTGGGGCAAAGCTGTTTCAGCCCACGCACTCTGAGGGAATACTTGGATGCTGGATGGATCTGCCAGCAGCATAACCCCAAATGCAACTCCCTCAGCAGGGTGGATTTGCTCCACTCAGCACTCCTGACCCACTGCATTCACAGGAGATTCAGGAGATGAAGCAAAGGGAGCTCCTCTCGCTCAACCTGCAGCAAAAACCTCCCTGCCCCTGCTGGAAACAGGCCCAGGGATGGAGGGAACCGAGCAGGAGAGGCTCATAAAGAAGCCAGGCCTTATAAACACCACAAATATCCCCACTGAACTCATGTCACCCCAGATGAGGGTCAATGCCTTCTCCTCCCACCCCACAGGCCCACGAGGCTGTAAGGACCTGGCAGAATCTTTGCCAGGGTCACCCCAGTGCCAGAGAACTCTAGATGCCAAGGCCAGAAATGGAGTGGAAATGCTACAAAAGCCTCCCTTGAATGCTTTCTGTCCTCCCCTGTGCACCCCACCAAACCCTGCCCTTGCCTAAACCCCCAAATTAGGACTAGGCCAAAGCCCCCAGTGCCTGAGTGGGCAGGCTCAGCCCCCTGTCCCGGGGAGCAGGGCAGGAGGAAAGCGGATTTCCTTCGGGGTTGGAGTTTGCTGCTGCAAGGAACTCTATAAATAGGTCCTTGCACAACAGCCTCTCTCTAGAAGTCAAAGCCTTCAGGAAAACAAAACTCTATAGAGTTTTTTAAAATGTTTATAACCCCACTCCAGTGAGAAAACACTTTAATCCTGGAATTATGTTGCTGACTGTTAATCAGTGGCTGCGTTGTGCCTCGATGGCTCTCGGCAGGGAGGGGGATCCAGCACTGCAAAAAATCAGGGCTTGCCCAAGTTCCCTGATCTTGCTGGGAGGACAACTGTTTTTCTGCTTTTCCAGGGAATTTCTGGGGAATGCTACATTGTCCTTCACCCAGATGCCAAACCAGACCAGGACCTGACATGCCCTCCCAGCTCCGACCCCTCTCCCCTCACACGGGTGAGGAGCAGCCTCGGGCTGTGTCTTTATCATCTGTCCCTAAGCCAGGGATGGATTTCTCCCCAAAGGCAGCTCAGCAGCAGCAGCTCAGCCTGCTCCCAGGGCGTGCAGCAGCCACGGCACCTGGGCACGAGGTTATTTTAATCTGATTCTTAACTACATCTGAAGCCGGCGATTAAATCAAGCTCTGAGCTGCGGGCAGGGTGTGCGGGCCGAGCTGAGCTGCCCAGTTCTCAGCGCTGCCTCTCCCAGTGCCATCTGCTGGTCACTGCCCGGCTGGGCTGGACAGGCCGTGACCTCAGAGCACCCCGGCTCCTGCAGGACAGCTGGGGCTGCTGGGCTCCTGTGGAAGGGTTTTGGGACAAGGGAAATGTGGAGCTGCAGGGAAAAGCAGGGGCGGGAGGATGGGGAAAAGCAAAAGGCAAAGTCAGATACCAGGGTGACTCCAGTGCTGAGAGATTCTGCCTGGTGGGGCGTTTTCACCTTTTGCTGCTCCCAGGTGGATGTTCTGAGGTGAAACTGCTGCAAAAACACAAAAATCTGGGGACACACTCTTGTATTTAACTTTTTTTTTGTGCTGCAAAGATGAAATTATGTGTGTTTAAGGTGTGAGTGTCTTGTGCTGGGCTTCCTAAAGCAGGGAAGCAGAAGTGCTCTAGCCCTAGTTGTTAACTATTTTTTTGGTCTGAGCTCTTTTTATCTTGCTTCCCCTGCCCCGTCCCCTGCTGGTGGGGACACATTTTTGCTTTACACTCAGCTGGATGCTCAAGAAACATTCTCTATGTCATCCTCAATCCCCACGTCTCCTGCTGCTTTTACACAGGTTTAAAAACATTAAGTTACACCCTCCCAAAAAGCAGCACATGGATGCTTTTGGAAAGCCAAAAAAACCCCTTCAGGGCCCACAGAAGTAATGTTGTCTTTTAGCAGTTCTGTGTCAGCAGACAATTAAGAGCATTTTGCAGGTATAATAAGTGGCTCCCAGGTGTCCAGATCCCCCAGTGAGACAATGGACAGACTTTCACAACAGGATTTATTCAGTGCATGCTCTGGGGATGCACAGGACAGAGCAGCAGTGGAGGATCTCAATAACAGCCTTCAGGTCACCCTGCAGCTGATCTGTAAGAAATGAGAGGTTGCCATGACCAGAGAAGGGGCTGTATCTCCCCGTTATCTTCCTTCCACCAGTCTGCAAAGCTTGTCACATATTTAACACACCTGACTGGAATCCTCAGGTGAAAGGAGAAGGGAGGAGAGACATGGGGTAACAAAACAGTGTCCCAGACAATGCCAGTGGTCCTGCAACACACCCAGGAGCCACCAATAACCTCTAACAATGTCACCTGAATCTCTGGAGCTCAGGTTGTGCCAACACACGTGGGGACTTGTTCCCCTTGACTGCACACACACAAGTTACACGCCAAGAGGAATCTATATCTAAATTCAAATACACTGAAATTATGCAAAGAATGAAGCCATGCAGGGAAAAGCTACATGAAGGAGCTGGTGGCTGCTCTCAGCTCTGAAGGTTTCTCTTCTGTGCAGGCACAGAGATGCAGGCACAGGCGTAAAATAAATCCATGGCACTGGAGAAGGCAAGGGCTGCAGAGTGTGAGGAGGAGAGGGACAGAATTGCAACAGAACCAGGAGGAAACAGAAATCCTCAAAACAGCCACTCATTTTGGACAAGAAGGGAAAGAGGTAAAACTTGACCAAATAGGAGATGGGACAGAAAAGAGAATTTCTGCTGGTAAAAAAAACCACCAAAGCCAACCACCATGTCTCATCTACAAACACCAAAGCCAACCACCATGTCTCATTTTCCCCAAGTCACCCTGCAGTCCCCGGGGTCATGCTGTGGCAGGGCCTGCCAGCCACATGGGCGGATGGGTGAGTTGGAGAGCTCAACACTTCCAGTCTGGAAATGGAACAGAAGCCAGGAAAAAGGAGAAGTGTCCAAGGTCACCAGCATTATGGCAAACACCCTCCTGCCCTTGGGTCTCCTCGGGAAGGGGACCAAGCTCCCCCAGGACTGCTGGCTGCCCCTGGCTCCCCGGGGCTGCAGCAGAAAAGGCAGCGTAAGGAGGGAGCGTGTGAATTGTCCAAGGAGTCTCCTGAGCCTACCAGGGTTGTGGAACAACCAGTGCTGACAAAAGCCTTGGTGAGGGGTGCAGGAAGAGCTGAGGAAGACCCTTCAGAGCAGGAGGCCCACCAGGGTGGCACTGGGGAGGAGGAAGAGTGAAAGCCCCAAGCAGGTACTGGGGGCTGCAGCTTTGGGTGGATCCACACTTGTCTGGTCCAAGTTTGTCTCCAGTTCTTCTGTGTCCAGGGCACCTGCTGGAAGAGGAGAGGAAAATGTGGAGTTAGAGGGGAAGATGTGGCAGAAGAGAAACTCCCACTCATGCAGGTGCGCCGTGATGTGCCCCGAGGCACCGTGAGGCAGCAGAGCTGTGGTCCATGGAAGCTGAGCGTTAGTGGGAGCTGTGAAGGGGACCATGCTGCAGGGCTGAGACAGCCAACCAGCCCCTCAGGGTTAGAGCAAAGAGTGAGGAAATGCTTGGTGCCACACATAAGAGGAGGATCCAAAGGACCAGTCTGACACTGCTCCTCCCAAGCCCTCTCCATGCTGCTTGGGGATCCCTGAACGTCCAAGTGTCCATGCTGGGACAAACTCCACAGTTGCCTTACCTGAGAGGGAGGTCTGGAAATGGGGGCTTGGCCCTTTTTTGTCTTTGGAGGATGATGTTAAGCGCAAGAACGTGGGCTCTTCAGGGCTGAGGACCACTGCCTTGGAGGGGGTTATGAGCTCAGCTCTATTGAAACCTAACTTCATCTCTGGAACAACTTCGCTGAGGGATGGAGATGGACTTGAAAAGGCTGATTCCTCTTTCCCATCCTCTTTGACACCTTTCTTTGTTTCTGGGACTGATCTGGGGCTGGAGGCTGTGCCCAAGCTTTCTAATAAGGCAGGATCCTCAGTAGTGAAGGAACTAAGAGGCTCTCCAGTGTCTGCCTCTAGAGATGCGTCATAATCTGGGTCTAAGGTGGGCTCAAAGGAAAGAGTGAGCCCAGTTGCCTCAGTAGGATCAGGTCTTTCGGGTTCTGGCTTTGTGGTTCTGGCAATTTTCAGTTGTGTCTTTGCTGTTGTGGCAGGGGCTGATGTTGTAGCAGCAGGTGTTGCCTTGGCTGTGGCTGTAGCAGGTTTTGGCTTAGCCACAGTTGGGATGGGTTTTGGTGTGGTGGGTGTTTGCTTGGCCATGGTTGTGGTTGGTTTTGGCTTGGCTTTTGCGATGGTTGTAGTGGGTATAGGTTTGGTGGTAGTGGTGGTTGTCGTGGGGTTTGGTGTGGTGGGGGTTGGTTTGGTGGTGGTGGTGGTTGTGGTGGGTTTTGGTGTGGAGGTTGTTGGTTTAGGGGTAGTGTTTGTTGTGTTGGGTTTCAGGGGGATGAGTGTCGTCTTGGGGGTAGTGGTGGTTGTTGCCTTAGTGGTTGTTAGGGTGGGTTTTGGTGTGGTGGGTGTTGGCTTGGCTGTAGTTGTGGTGGGCTTTGGCTTGGCAGTGCTGGTGGCTACTGGGATGGTGGGTTTTGGCTTGGCCATAGCTGTGGTGGCTGCTGGTGTTGTGGGTTTTGGCCTGGCTGAGGTTGTTGGGATTGTGGTGGCATGTTTTGGTTTGGCTGTGCTGATGGGTGCCTGTGCTGGGGGTTTGGGCTTGGCTGTGGTTGGGAGTGTGGCTGTGGGTTTTGGCTTGGCTGTGGTGGACACTGGTGTGGGTTCTGGTTCAGCTGTGGTGTGGACTGGTGCTGTGGGTTCTGGTTTACCTGTGGTGGACACCAGTGTGGGTTCAGGTTTTGCTGTGGTGTGGACTGCTTTTGAAGGTGCTGGTTTGGCTGTGGGCCATGGTTTGGCTGTGGGCCCTGGTTTAGCTGTGGGCCCTGGTTTGGCCATGGGTTCTGGTTTAGCTGTGGGCTCTGGTTTAGCTGTGGGCTCTGGTTTAGCTGTGGGCTCTGGTTTGGCTGTGGGCCATGGTTTGGTTGTGGGCTCTGGCTTGTCTGTAGGCTCTGGTTTGG
>JAHLSL010000083.1:2240892-2272671 GCA_025920805.1 Petroica traversi | reverse complement strand
TCTGGTTTGGCTGTGGGCCCTGGTTTGGCTGTGGGCTCTGGTTTGGCTGTGGGCCCTGGTTTGGCTGTGGGCTCTGGTTTAGCTGTGGCTGGGGTGGATGGCCTTGCCTTTGTTGTCACAGAGGCCGGAGTGGTCTCTTCTACAACGAGTTCTGGTGAGAGATGAAAAGTGCTGTGGGTTAGGGCTGGCTCAGCTGACCTCAATGGATCCCCTGCACTGAGCAGAACCAGCAGAAACCAGTGAGGGGCTGAAACAGCAGCCAACCCCTCTCAGGTCACTCTGGGCCATCTCCCACTCTGGGGTTCCCAACCTGGAGACATCTCACGTCCCTCACACAACCTCCTGCCCACACAACAAGGGGTAAAAAACGCTGCCTAACGGGGTACAAGCCCCTCCTTATCTTAAGCCAGTTGTCCTGTCTCATGGTCCAGCTCTGGAACTGCAGTTCAAGGGCTTCCTGACAGCTCCAGGAAGCTTCAGAGCTCAGACCCAGCCTGGGGTCTCAGTCCCAACAGCCCAGCCAGGGCTACACATGGCTCTGCTCACTCACCACACAGGTTGTTCTCACAGACTGTGCCCATGGGACACATTTCACATGAGGGTCCTTCCACGTAGGGCTTTTTGCCTTTCATGTTACCCCTGGAAACAGAAAATGCCAAGATAAAAAAGGTGTGCGGAAAGGAGGAGCATCCATCCCAGAGAGGGGGCTGATTCAGCTGGGACATTCCAGCCAAGGCAAAACTTGGGATTAACGTAGAAAGCAGGCCTTGCTCTCCTACCATGGCCTGTCAGGGCTGTTTACTCACCAGCCTGACCCCAAGGCTGCTAAAGCCAGGGCAGACACCTCCATGGAGCAGATCCCTCACCCCCCTCAGAACAGAGCAGGGGATGGGCACTGGGACAGTGGCTTCTGTCTCCCTTCTGCTCCAAACCCCAGGAAGGTCTGCAGTCATGAGCTCTTGATTTTCTCAGCAGTTCCAAGCAAGTGGTGCCAAGGCTTTTCCCAGGGCTGGGAAGGGGGTAACCAGATCTCCTCCCATGTCCAACCCTTCCTGCTGCTGCAAAGGGCTTCTCCACCCCAGGGAATGGCTGCTGCCAGGGGAGAACAAGGCCCAGGGCAGGGAGCTCTTTGTATCCTCAGCTACTGCCACTTAGGCCTTGGGCAGCTCTCGGGGAAGAAGGTCCCTCCCTGGGTGTGGCCAGGAGCTGAACCAGCCCTCAGCAGTCACAATCACAGGCTGGGATCTCCAGACATCCCTTCCTTACTCTGGGACCAACCCAAGATAACTGGGGCATTATTCGAAACTTCTATTTCTGACCAAGGACAAACCCTGCTGAGACCTAAGGACTGAGGCCAGGGCATTTCCTGCACAGAAACCCCACTGAGATGCACCAATCCATGCAGGGCCTGGGACTTACGGGGGATAATAGTTGCAGACAAGCAGGTGCATGTTCTCTGTTTCAAGTCCATCGATCTTCTCACAAAAATGTGCCCCACAGCCGATCTGATGCGTATTTGACCAGACCACCTAAGGCAAAGACCAGGGGTGGAGGTGAGGGGATTGGGTGAAGGCAACCTGTCCCTTGGCCTAAAAGGCTGCTCTGAAGACCTCCTCATCCCACAGAGTGTGCCCCAATCCCACATCCCCATGTTGCTTTGGCATTCAGGATCCAGCACCATCTCTGCTCCCACCCAAGTGTTAAAGAAACACTCAGACTTCACCTCTCTGTCTAAGAAAATCTGGCACCCAGCTCTGCTGAGCAGCCACCCCTCCACCCCAGCAGTTGGTACCTGGGTGTAGTGGCCACACATCTGCCCGGGGACACATGTGGATGTTGTCAAGTTGTAGAATTTCTCCTCCCCATTCCAATCTTCTACGGCAAAGTCTAGTTCCAGGGTTGGGGCCATAGCAAAGAGGTTTTCTCCACGCCGGCCCCTCTCCTTGTTGTGGTCCCAGATGCACTTCTCTGCGTAGGATTGAGCAAGGTCCTCCAGCTCCTTGTCCCAGCTCTGAAAGGAGCTCAATGTCAGCACACAGAGAGGGACACTGGGCTCTCCAACTGGAACAGGGACTTACCAAAGACCCCTGCACTCTCTGGCCACAGTTTCCCCCTTCATGAGGAAAATTCAAACCCCTACCTAACACAGTCCTCAGCAGAAGAGAGCTCCATGGTTAGTCCCATGATTTACATAAACATTGATTTATGGGTCAAACAGGAGAAGGTCAGGGCATCAGCATGACTCTCACAACCTCTCCTGGAGCTCATATAACGTCATCACAGAGCATCCTCAACTCAGTGTGGAGAAACCATGAAGTTCAGTGAAGGAGGGAAGGAAACCAACCCTGGGTCACACCAGAGGGGCCTGGGGCCATCCCTCCTCGCCCGGGGTGGGGATGGGAGGGGAATGGGACACATCTCTCCTGGCAGCTGTACATAGTCTGGGATCACACACTCCTGGGAAACGTCATCTGTGTGCCTGGATTCGAGATGTGGCCACCTGGCTGCCAGCCAGGAGCCCCCTCTGGAGCAGCAGCAGCCCCACCACCAGCTGAGCCCTCAGCCACAGAGATGTACAGGAGGAGAACAAGGAGGAGGAGGAAAAGGTTGAGATTTTTTTCTCGCAGGGATGTATATGGGGAATCCTCCACTGCAGCTGTTTGGACCATCCTTGATGGAGAGAGCAGCTTGTGTGCTGGAAGGCAGCCCCACAAACAGGGGGTGCTGAGGGGGGACCTTCCTGGACAGAGCCACGGCTGCATCCAAAAAGTGACAGACAGGAGTGTAAGTCACTATTGGGGTGTTGAGGGGATGAGGATGGGCCCCAAGGCACTGGAGGGGAGGAAACACCTGGATAGGACACAGAGAGTTGGTTCATCTCCCACCATGGCCCCAGGCCATGCTGACAGTGATGGCTGGAGACCCAATTTGGGGAGCACACACTCCTCTCTCTCTGGCACAGAGCTGGGCTCCATAAACGGGGACTCACACCTGCAGATTTGCCTCATTTGTAAAGAAAAGTGACTTTAGGCTACAGATCCCCCTCCCCTTTCTACTAAATATTTCCAAAGCAACCAGCCCCACGTCCCAAAAGGGAGTGCAGGGTGACCTCAGCCAGGCATTGTGCCACTGCAGCAGGTGAACCCAGAGGCAAAGAAACCCAAGCAAAAGTCTCAGGAGGGAGGCAAGGACGGTGTTCTCATGGAAAACCTCTGCTGAGGAATCGTCAGGGCTGCTGTGAGCTAAACATTTGCTGGGCTTCAAAATGAAAAAGCCTTTGGCTCCAGACTGTTAGCGGGTCCTGTGTGTTTAAGCAGGAGCAGAAGCTGCAGAGGGAGCATCTCAAAGCACGGGGCTGCAGTCAAAGACTCAGCCGGGAGCAGCACTGACAGGCTTGGAATTGCACTGACTTAAGGACCCTGAGAGATCATTTCCCTCAGGCTTTCTCTCAGACTTTGACTCCAAAGCCCTGACACGCTGAGTTTGCTGTGCCTGGTGCCTTTGATGGGATCACAGTGCTGAGGCTTCTGGCTCTGTCCCCTTTGAGTCTGCAGTCACTGGTCAGACCTCATCTCCCTGAATTTAACTTTTTGTTTCTTTTAATTGTTAAGCTCCCATTTACCAGCCCACAAAGGTTTTGACTCATTCTGGGCAACTTCTGGGCCTGGCAGGGAGGTGTCCTCCAAGCACATTGTGACCCAAAGAGGAAAGGACTCCAATAAACAATTATGGTTTCTCTGTGTTATTTGCAAACAGAGAGGAAAAATGACATGTGGTGCCAGATAAAACCTGATAGCCAACTTTTAATCAAGTCAAGAGCCTGAACAAGACAAAAAGCAGCACCAGCATCAAGTTTGGTTTTGCACATACTACAGGTCCCACTGATATGGGACCTGACTTGATTTCCCTGAGCAAAAATAGGAGATCCCACATCTCCAAGATACCAAATCATGGCGAGGATTAGGAGCTTGATGAGCTCAAATAATTGAAAGACCTTGACTGACATTCCCTCCAATAAATAAAAGAATCTTCACCTGCAAAGGCAAATTCAGAGCACCAGGCAATGTCCCACACAACAGGACTCCCCCACCAGCTCTCAGCAAGGACCATGGCAAAGTCTCCAGCTCAGGGCACCAGCTCATGGCAGGGTCTCACTGCCCTTCCTCCCATCACAGGGAGCTCCACTGGGCACTCGAGTCAGTGAGAGCTGCATCAGTCTCAGGAAGAGCACCTGGGACTCACATCACACTTAGGAACTTCCAGAAAATGATCAAAGACAGCTCCAAAGGTAGAGGAAACTCTTCTCTTTAGAGGCAGTTCAGGGAAATCCTCCATTGACACCTACTTGTAACCCTGCATGAGAATTGCTCTGCCTCCTCTAAGGAACACCCCGATCCCTCCTTGCATGAAGATTGAGCCTTGCACCACACAAACACCCCAATATTCCTCTGCAAGAAAAGCCACTTACCATCTTCATCATAGCCTTGGCAGGAGGAGACACCTGGGAGCGATATTTATTATGCTCATCCAAGATGATCTTCTTGTCTTCATCACTCAGGGACCAGCTCAGCTCCAGCACTGAGAGCACCAGGAGAATGGGAAGAAGACCTGAGCTCAGCATCGTGCATGCAGCTTCTGCTCTCAGCAGCCCACGGCTCTGGCAGTCAGATTTAAAGCACCTCCCAAAAGCAAGGAACACCCAACAGCTTGAAGATTGGGGAGGAAATGTATTTATTAGAGTTTTTGAGCCATGCAGAACACACCCATCTCACATATCGGCCTTGATGGAGAGGCAGCAGTGCCAACAAACTCGCAGGGTCCTCTCCCTGGGACAGACCCCGTGCTTGAATCATAATCCCTGCACTGGCATTCTTCATCCAAGCCTCTGCTGCTCCAAACCTCAGCCATCCCCTGAGCCCTCAGTTACGGGTCCTCTCTTCTACCTCTGTTCCATTTCTCCCAATCCGTAACAATAACTCCACAGCAACCAGCAAAGCCCTGTTTTCACACGGGTCTTCCCCCGTCCCTGGAATGCAGCTGCGTCAGGAACAAAGGCAGCAAGATGCAACTGCTGAGAGCAGTTTGCAGCACAGCAACTCCCCAGACAGAGCCAGAGCCCACCTCGGCCAGCCCCGGGTCTGTGTTGGGGGACAGCATTTGGCAGCTGAGGAGCAGCCCCTGGGCTCCCCCAGCCTGCTGGGAATGGGGGCAAGCAGAGGGTTGATGCCCCTTCCCTGAACCATCAGGAGAGGGGGGAGCAGGAGAGGAAGAACAGGGTACAGAGCTGAAAGTGCCCCAAACAGGGGAGCTGAGAGTCTGTGGCTGCCCTCAGGGCTGGCTGGAATAACCAGACCATCGGCTCTGCGGGGACAGGCTGTGCTCCCTCCCCGCAGACACCTGGAGGGTTCAACCTCCGTGTCCCGCAGCCCCCGCGCCGGAGCCGCTCCGGCCGAGCCCCCCGGGCTGCTGCAGCCTCGGCTCCCCATCTGCGATTGTGCAACAGCCCGGCCCGGCTCCAGGAGCTCCGCTGGGACCTCAGCCTGTTAGAGAGGATCAGCGGGTGGGCAGCTCTGGAGAGCGGAGCCAAGTTAATCACACGCTGCCGGCTCTGCCTCCCCCTCCCCACTCCCCAGGCACTGCTTTGTCGGCTTTCCTCTGGTTTTGGACCACACGGATCACCTCTCTCACCACAACAGCTGTCCTGTTGTTCCCCACATCTCTTACCTCTGTGTATTACCTTGTCCTTCACTAGATCTGGGGTCTGCCATACCCTCAATTGTCCAACAATTCCTGCAATCTGAGGCAAATATCTCTCCAGGTCTTCAACTCTGCCGGTCAAACCAGGGGTTCCCATGTATTGCTAAGGCAGATCTGTCTCATGATGGAAACACCTCAACACATTTGCTGTTTTATCTCTGGAGACCTGGAGAAACATCTAGAAAACATCAACACAAGCTCCAGCTCCTGTTGGCCAGCTCTCCATGGCCTGGCTTACAAGGAACAAGGCAGTGCTGAGAATCAAAGAGCCACAGAATGGTTTGGGTTGGGTGGAAAATGAGAGCTCACTTTGTTCCAATCCCTCTGCCATGAGCAGGGACACCTTCCACGAGACCAGTGCAAGTGCTGGTCTCTCTAAACGTGATGTGGAGATGTAGGGCCAAGCTCCACTTAGCCCCTGGCACTACAGCATCCTGGCTGAGCCCTGCAGGAGATACCGTGGCAACAAGGATGAAGGAAAATGGGATACACAGAGCTTGTGGGGAAGGGCAAACAGCACCAGAGGAGTCATCACCAGGGCATGTGGCTCATGGGGAAACGTGAGTAAGAGCTGATGCCTTCAGCAAGTGCAGGGCGGCTGCCAGAGGGGTGCAGGGCCATTTCTCAACTCCCAACCTGCTCCGACGGCTCTTCTGGAGCCAATGTCTGAAGCATCAAGATCAGCAGTGCGAGGTCCAAGCCCCGCCCTGGGGCTGAGACACTCGTGTCCAGCCGGGATTAGGTAAGTGTGTGTGGAATGCAGCTTTCCTTCTGCTCACTCAAGGAACAGCCCACCCCACACCCCGGGGAGCAGCGGCCTCTGCACAGGGACAGGAGCCACACACCAACACCTGACAGGGTCTGCTCCAGCCTGGTGGCTCCAGAGAGGCCCCACTCTGCAGCACAGGACTGACCAAGCCTGGCTTTCTACTGACTCACGTCTCGAGGGTCTCCAGCAGGGCTGGTCGGTGTCTAACAGGGCTCCTGCACTGCTGGGGGAGTAACAGGATCTCTCTCCTTTCCCTACTCGCCCGGATTTATGAGCTCTGGAGGGGTTTATCATCTTCCACACTATTCTATGATTTTAAAATGCTGGGACGCAAGTGTTGACTGGGAATCCCTCTGAGCTGGGCAGAGTGAGGGTGAGGGATTGTCCAAACCAGCACAGCAATGCCAAGAGGAGCTGAGGTGAGGGAGGCCATGGTGGGACACCCTATCTGTGACTCATCCAATGGTGTTTGTCACCACAATGCCTCAATAGCTGCAGGAACAGCCCCATTCCCCCCAGTTCCACCTCAGCAGGTCACTAGGATCACAGGCTTTCTAGGGAAGTCCCAGCCTCCTGCAGCCTTTCCAGGGATCTGTGAAAACAGAGCTCTAGATGAGGAAAATGACCAAGGCTCACTTGCAGGTCTTAGGCCAAGGTACTGAAACCTCCAGCTGGTTATTCCAGTTTTGCCATTGTGGCCTCACCTCTGGGTTTCCCACCCTGATGATGTAGAAGGTGCGATCACCACTCCCCTCTGGCAGCTGCTCTGGAAGCCATGCTGCAGACTGGGCAGGTGGGCAGATTCAGCCAAAATCAATTCCTTCCCACCAGAAGAACTGCCCTCCTGTTTTAGTTTAGCAGCTGGTTGCAATGTCATGGAGGGACAGGCACCTTCTTTGACCAAAAAGCAGCCAGGAAGCAAGATCAGGAAACGTGGGTCCTCTCCAGAACCTCACAGGACATCGTGGAATGAGAGCATTTTCAGCCCACACACTCTGAGGGAATACTTGGATGCTGGATGGATCTGCCAGCAGCAGATCCCCAAATGCAACTCCCTCAGCAGGGTGGATTTGCTCCACTCAGCACTCCTGACCCACTGCATTCACAGGAGATTCAGGAGATGAAGCAAAGGGAGCTCCTCTCGCTCAACCTGCAGCAAAAACCTCCCTGCCCCTGCTGGAAACAGGCCCAGGGATGGAGGGAACCGAGCAGGAGAGGCTCATAAAGAAGCCAGGCCTTATAAACACCACAAATATCCCCACTGAACTCATGTCACCCCAGATGGTGGTCAATGCCTTCTCCTCCCACCCCACAGCCCACGAGGACCTGGCAGAATCTTTGCCAGGGTGACCCCAGTGCCAGAGAACCCTTGATGCCAAGGCCAGAAATGGAGTGGAAATGCTACAAAAGCCTCCCTTGAATGCTTTCTGTCCTCCCCTGTGCACCCCACCAAACCCTGCCCTTGCCTAAACCCCCAAATTAGGACTAGGCCAAAGCCCCCAGTGCCTGAGTGGGCAGGCTCAGCCCCCTGTCCCGGGGAGCAGGGCAGGAGGAAAGCGGATTTCCTTCGGGGTTGGAGTTTGCTGCTGCAAGGAACTCTATAAATAGGTCCTTGCACAACAGCCTCTCTCTAGAAGTCAAAGCCTTCAGGAAAACAAAACTCTATAGAGTTTTTAAAAATGTTTATAACCCCACTCCAGTGAGAAAACACCTTAATCCTGGAATTACGTTGCTGACTGTTAATCAGTGGCTGCGTTGTGCCTCGATGGCTCTCAGCAGGGAGGGGGATCCAGCACTGCAAAAAATCAGGGCTTGCCCAAGTTCCCTGATCTTGCTGGGAGGACAACTGTTTTTCTGCTTTTCCAGGGAATTTCTTGGGAATGCTACATTGTCCTTCACCCAGATGCCAAACCAGACCAGGACCTGACATGCCCTCCCAGCTCCGACCCCTCTCCCCTCACACGGGTGAGGAGCAGCCTCGGGCTGTGTCTTTATCATCTGTCCCTAAGCCAGGGATGGATTTCTCCCCAAAGGCAGCTCAGCAGCAGCAGCTCAGCCTGCTCCCAGGGCGTGCAGCAGCCACGGCACCTGGGCACGAGGTTATTTTAATCTGATTCTTAACTACATCTGAAGCCGGCGATTAAATCAAGCTCTGAGCTGCGGGCAGGGTGTGCGGGCCGAGCTGAGCTGCCCAGTTCTCAGCGCTGCCTCTCCCAGTGCCATCTGCTGGTCACTGCCCGGCTGGGCTGGACAGGCCGTGACCTCAGAGCACCCCGGCTCCTGCAGGACAGCTGGGGCTGCTGGTCAGCAGAGTCCCCAGGGACCTGTAACAGCATCACTTGTAGCTCTGGAGCTCAGATTGTACCAACACACGTGGCCGATTGTTCTCCCTGACCACACACACACACAGGTTACATGTCAAGCAGGATCTGTATTTAAATTCAAATACACTGAGATGATGTAAAGAATGAAGCCGTGCAGGGAAAAGCTACATGAAGGAGCTGCTGGCTGCTCTGAGCTCTGAAGGTTTCTCTTCTGTGCACGCACACAGGTGCAGGCACAGGCGTAAAATAAATCCATGGCACTGGAGTAACTGAGGAATGGGACATGCCAGAGAGCAGGAGAGAGGAGGAGGCAAGGGCTGCAGAGCGTGAGGAGAAGGGAGAACTGCTGGGTAGTACTGGCCAGAGCTACAACAGAACGAGGAGGAAACAGAAATCCTCAAAACAACCACTCTTTTTGGACAAGAAAGGAAAGAGACGAAATTAGTCCAAAATTGAGACGGACACATTGGGAGGGAAAAGAGAATTTCTGCAGGAAAAAACACCAAATCCAACCACCATATTTCATTGTGCCTTTGTATCCCAGCCACCCTTGCTGTCCCCAGAGTAATACTGTGGCAGGGCCTGCCAGCCATATGGATTTGTGGGTGCATGGGAGAGCTCAACACTTCCAGTCTGGAAATGGAACAGAAGCCAGGAAAAAGGAGAAGTGTCCAAGGTCACCAGCATTATGGCAAACACCCTCCTGCCCTTGGGTCTCCTCGGGAAGGGGACCAAGCTCCCCCAGGACTGCTGGCTGCCCCTGGCTCCCCGGGGCTGCAGCAGAAAAGGCAGCGTAAGGAGGGAGCGTGTGAATTCTCCAAGGAGTCTCCTGAGCCTACCAGGGTTGTGGAACAACCAGTGCTGACAAAAGCCTTGGTGAGGGGTGCAGGAAGAGCTGAGGAAGACCCTTCAGAGCAGGAGGCCCACCAGGGTGGCACTGGGGAGGAGGAAGAGTGAAAGCCCCAAGCAGGTACTGGGGGCTGCAGCTTTGGGTGGATCCACACTTGTCTGGTCCAAGTTTGTCTCCAGTTCTTCTGTGTGCAGGGCAGATGCTGAAGGAAAAGAAGAACATGATGCTATAGAGGAGGATCCTCTTTAGTGAAGGAGCTAAGAGGCTCTCCAGTGCTGCCACTACCTCTGAAGATACTTTATAATCTACTACCTTAAACCACTAGGTTTAAGGTGGGTTTAAAGGAAATAGTGATCCCAGTTGCCTCAGTAAGATCAGGTCTTTGTGCTCTGGCTTTGTGGTTGTGCCAGTTTTCAGTTGTATCTTTGCCATTGTGGCACGTGCTGGTGTGGTAGCAGCAGGTGTTGGCTTAGCCAGAGTTTTGGTGGGTTTTGGTGTAGTTTGGGTTTTTGCCTGGCTGGAGTTGTCATTGGGAGCTTAGTGGAAGGTTTTGGTTTGGTTCTTGTGATGGGTGAGAGTGTTGGGGGTTTGGGCTTGGCTGTGGTTGGGAGTGTGGCTGTGGGTGGTGGCTTGGCTGTGAGTGTGGTTGAAGGTGTGTTTTTGGATGGTGGCTTGGCTCTGGTTGTGGTGGCCTCTGATGCTATGCATTCTGGTTTGGCTCTGGTGTGTACTGGTACTGTGGGTTCTGGTTGGGCTGTGGCTGTGAGTTTTGGCAGGGCTGTGTTTGGGGTGGATGAAAGAGATGCAGATATGAAAAGTACCATTGGTTAGGGCTGGCTCACCTCAGCAGATCCCTGCACTGAGCAGAACCAGCAGAAACCAGTGAGGGGCTGAAACAGCAGCCAACCCCTCTCAGGTCACTCTGGTCCATCCCCACTCAGGGTTCCCAACCTGGAGACATCTCACGTCCCTCACACAACCTCCTGCCCTACAAGGGGCAAAACCACTGCCTAACGGGGTACAAGCCCCTCCTTATCTTAAGCCAGTTGTCCTGTCTCATGGTCCAGCTCTGGAACTGCAGTTCAAGGGCTTCCTGACAGCTCCAGGAGGCTTCAGAGCTCAGACCCAGCCTGGGGTCTCAGTCCCAACAGCCCAGCCAGGGCTACACATGGCTCTGCTCACTCACCACACAGGTTGTTCTCACAGACTGTGCCCGTGGGACACACTGTACATGAGGATCCTTCCTTGAAGGGAGTTTTGTCCTCTGTATTACCCCTGGAAACAGAAAATGCCAAGATAAAAAAGGTGTGAGGAAAGGGGGAACACCCATCCCAGAGAGGGGGCTGATTCAGCTGGGACATCACAGCCAAGGCAAAACTTGGGATTAATGTAGAAAACAGGCCTTGATGTCCTGCCATGGCCTGTCAGGGCTGTTTACTCACCAGCCTGACCCCAAGGCTGCTAAAGCCAGGGCAGACACCTCCATGGAGCAGATCCCTCACCCCCCTCAGAACAGAGCAGGGGGTGGGCATTGGGGCCTGCAACTTACGGGGGATAATAGCTGCAAACAAACAGCTGCATGTTCCCTGTTCCGAATCCATCGATCTTCTTACAAAAATTGCTCCCACAGCCAATGTGAGTCGTTTCTGCCCAGACCACCTAAGGCAAAGACCATGGCTGAAAGGTGAGGGAACTGGGTGAAGGCAGTCTTTCCTCTGGCCTTGAAGGCTGGTCCAATATCTCCCTCATCTGCCAGAGTATGCCCCAGATCTCACATCCCCAAGTAGCTTTGGTATTCAGGATCTTTCCCTTTGCCCCTGCCTGTCCCCAGGTTATATATTCCAGTGCCACAGCTTTCCTCCATATGGTCTACCCAGGCAGAGCATCTGCTTTGGTCTTGGAAACATCCATCCATCCATCCATCCATCCATCCATCCATCCATCCATCCATCCCCACCATCTCTTCCCTTCCTTTCTCCCACCCAAGCTGTGAAAAAACCTCGAACCTCATCCTTCTACCCCAGACAAGCTGGTGCTGAGCTCTGCTGAGCAGCCAAAAAAAGGGCTGCAGAGCTTGTCTCATAAAGCTCTCCAAAAGGCCGCTCAAGGCTGACACCATGCCCAGGTTCACCTCTATCACTGTGAATCCCACCTGGTTCCCTGTCCTTCTGCAAAGATTCTGGGAGGAGCTGGGGCACTGGTGCAGCTCCTTCCCCCACAGCCCCTTCCACCCCAGCAGCTGGTACCTGGGTGTAGTTGTCACACATCTGCTCATGGTTGCACTCGAAAGTTGTAAAGTTGAAGAATTTCTTCTCCCCATTCCATTGTTCAATGGCCAATTTTATGTCCAGGGCTGAAGTTGTAGCAAAGAGGTTTTCCCTGCCTGGGCCCCCATTCTGGCCCCAAAAGCACTTCTTTGCATGATCTTGAGCATCGGCCTCCAGGTCCATGTCCCAGCTCTGAAAGGAGCTCAATGTGAGCACACAGAGAGGGACACTGGGCTCTCCAACTGGAACAGGGACTTACCAAGGACACCTGCACTCTCTGGCCACAGTTTCCCCATGCATGAGGAAAATTCAAACCCCTACCTAACACAGTCCTCAGCAGAAGGGAGCTCCATGGTCAGCCACAGCACAAGCCTCGGTTTATGGGTCAAACAGGAGAAGGTCAGGGCATCAGCACAACTCTCACAACCTCTCCTGATCAGAGTGTGATGGTATCAGAGCTCATCTGATACCATCACACAGCATCTTCAACTCAGCGTGGAGAAACCTTCACAGTGCTGAGGCTTCTGGCTCTGTCCCCTTTGAGTCTGCAGTCTCTGGTCAGACCTCCTCTCCCTGAATTTAACTTCTTGCTTTGTCTAATTGTAAAGCTTCCATTTACCAGCCCACAAAGGCTTTAATCAGCCTGGGCAACTTCTGGGCCAGGCAGGGAAGTGTCCTCCAAGCACATTGTGACCCAAAGAGGAAAGGACTCCAACTTTCTAGGATAAACAGTTGTCCTTCTCCTCCCCATGTTACGTAAACAGTGAGGAAAAATGACATGTGGTGCAAAATAAAACCTGATAGCCAACTTTTAATCAAGTCAAGAGCCTGAACAAGACAAAAAGCAGCACCAGCTCTAGAGCCCAGTTTTGCTCCCACTGCAGTCACATGTAATGTGGGAGGTTACTTGATTTCCCCAAGCAAAACGGGGAATCCCTCATGTCCAAGGCAAGGACAAGGCACATGGAGGAGGAGGAGCATGATGGGCCCAAATACCTGACAGACCTGACTGACATGTTTGAAGTTCATGCAAATACAGAGCACTGTGTGATGCCCCACACAACAGGACTCCCCCACCAGCTCTCAGAAAGGACCATGGCAAAGTCTCCAGCTCAGGGCACCAGCTCATGGCAGGGTCTCACTGCCCTTCCTCCCATCACAGGGAGCTCCACTGGGCACTCGAGTCAGTGAGAGCTGCATCAGACTCAGGAAGAGCACCTGGGACTCACATCACACTTAGGAACTTCCAGAAAATGATCAAAGACAGCTCCAAAGGTAGAGGAAACTCTTCTCTTTAGAGGCAGTTTAGGGAAATCCTCCATTGACACCTACTTGTAACCCTGCATGAGAATCGCTCTGCCTCCTCTAAGGAACACCCCGATCCCTCCTTGCATGAAGATTGAGCCTTGCACCACACAAACACCCCAATATTCCTCTGCAAGAAAAGCCACTTACCATCTTCATCATAGCCTTGGCAGGAGGAGACACCTGGGAGCGATATTTATTATGCTCATCCAAGATGATCTTCTTGTCTTCATCACTCAGGGACCAGCTCAGCTCCAGCACTGAGAGCACCAGGAGAATGGGAAGAAGACCTGAGCTCAGCATTGTGCATGCAGCTTCTGCTCTCAGCAGCCCACGGCTCTGGCAGTCAGATTTAAAGCTCTTCCCAAGAGCCAGGAACACCCAACAGCTTGAAGATTGGGGAGGAAATGTATTTATTAGAGTTTTGGAGCCACGTGGGACACACCCGTGTCACATATCGGCCTTGATGGAGAGGCTGCACTGGGGCTGGTGCCAACAAATGTGTATGGTCACTCCCCATGCCTGAATCCTAATCCCTGCACTGGCATTCTTCATCCAAGCCTCTGCTGCTCAAACCTCAGCCATCCCCTGAGCCCTCAGTTATGGGTCCCCTCTTTTCCGTTCTGTTCCTTTTCTCAAAATCAGAGAATCCTGGAATAGTTAGGGTTGGAAGGTCCCTCTGGAAATCATCCAGTCCAACACCTCTGCAAGATCACCTAGAACAGGTAACACAGGAACACATCCCAGTGGATTTGGAATGTCTTCAGAGTGAGAGACTCCATAACTCCCTGGGCACCTGTTCCAGTGCTCTGCCACTCTTCGTGGAATGAAGTTTTTTATTGTCTTGAGGTAGAACTTCTTGTCTTTGAGTTTATGGTCGTTGTTCCTTGTCCTGTTGCTGGGCACCACGGAAAAGAGCCTGACACCATCCTCTGACACCCCCTGGATATATTTACATGGGTTGATGAGATCCCCTCTCAGTCTTCTCTTCTCCAGACTAACCAGGCCCAGCTCCAGCAGTCTCTCCTCATCAGAGGGATGCTCCAGTCCCCTAATCTTTATGGCCTCCATTGGACTCTCTCCAGTAACTCCTGTCTTTCTCAGAGACCAGAACTGAACACAGATATGGCCTCCCCAGGGCAGAGCAGAGAGTAAGGATCACTGCCCTGACCTGCTGACCACACTCTTCCCAATGCCCCTCAGGATCCCATTGTCCCTCCTGGCCTCAGGGCACACTGCTGGCTCATGGTCCACTCATGGAGTCCCTGGTCCTTCTCTGCTGGGCTGCTCCCCAGTAGGTCACCCCCAGCCTGTGCTGGTGCCTGGGGTTATCCCTCCCCATGTGCAGGACCTACACTTGCCCCTGTTGAACCTCATTAGGTTTCTCTCCATCAAACCGTGTGGCCTGTCCTGGTACCTCTGAATGGTAGCCCAGCCTTCTGGTGGATCAGCCACTCCCCCAGCTCTGTATCATCACCAAACCTGCTCAGGATCCATTCTATTCCTTCATCCAGGTTTTTGATAAGTTGGATAAGACCGGACCCAGTACTGATCCCTGGAGAATGTCACTGACTACAGCCCTCCAGCTGAATTCTGCTGTGCTCACAGTCCTCTGTGCTCTGCCACTGAGCCAGTTCTTGACCCACCTCACTGTCCATTCAATCAATCCACATTTCCTAAGCTTATCCACAGGGACAGTGTCAAAACCTTGCTGAAGTTGAGGCAGCCACCACCAACTGCTCTCCTCTCATCAACCCATCCTGCCGTGCCATCATAGAAGGCAGCAGATTGGTCAAGCAGGGCTTCCTCTTTGTGAATCCATGCTGACCACACCCAAAACCTTCTTTACTTTTAGGAACTTGGTGATGACCTTCAGAATGAGCTGTTCCATTATCTTTCCAGGAATGAAGGTGAGGCTGACTGGCAGGAGTTTCCCAGATCCTCCTTTTTGTCCTTTCTGAAGCCGGGAGTTAACATTGGCTTTTCTCCAGTCATTGGGCACCTCTCTAATTCTCCAGGATTTTTAAATACAATGGAGAGTGGCTTAGCAACAACCTCTGCCAGCTCCCTCAGCACCTGTGGGTGCATCCCACCTGTGCCCATGGATTTATGGGTGTTAAGTCTGCCTAGCTGATCTCTCAACTCTGTGTGACCAAGGGGAAGTTTTCCTTTCTCCATCCTTCATCTCTGACCTCTAAGGTCTGGGATTCCTGAGGGCTGCCCTCAGCAGTAAAGACTGAGGAAAAGAAGGCATTCAGTAATTTCACCTTCTTTCTGTCTTTCATGCCCAGGACACCCACTGGATTCAGCAGCAGCTCCACATTTTACCTAATATTCCTTTTAATGCTGATGTACTTGGAGAAGCCCTTCTTGTTCTTGATATCCCTTGCCAGACTCAATTCCAAGTGGACCATGGCCTTTCTTCCTGCATCCCTGCATACCCCAAAGATTTTCCTATACACCTCTCATGTGCCTGTCCCTTTTTCCACATCCTATAAATTTCTTTCTTCCATTTGTGAACTGCTAGAACCTCCCTACTCTTCCATGCAGGTCTCCTGCCCCCTTTGCTTGATTTCTTGATCATGGGGAAACACTGGTCTTAAATTTGGATGCTTGAATATTGACCAGCTTTCTTAGGCCTCCTTCCTTTCTAGAGCACCATTCCTTGGGACTCCTCTAAGTAGGTCTAGAGGTTGAATGGGCTCCCTGGAAAATCAGGATTCTAGCCCTGCTACAGCTTTGCTTCCCCATGCAGGATCTTGTTTCACCATGACATGGGTCACTACAGCCAAGGCTTTCTCCAACCTTCACATCTTCAACCAGCCCCTCCTGGTTTGGTAGTACAAGGCCCACCAACGCACCCATCCTCCTTAGCTCCTCCACCACTTGTATTAAAAAGTTATTTTCAATGATCTGCAAGAAATTCCTGGACTGTCTGTGCCGGGTTGTGTTGTCTCTCCAACAAATATCAGGGTGATTGTGATGCTGGAATGATTTTTGTCTTTTTCTTTATATACCTTTTACACAGTTCTCTGTATCCACAAGTATTAGAATGCATAATTGCAACCTTAGTTTAGTGCTTAGTGTTTTCTAAGTGTTCTGCAGGCCCTGAGACTGAACAGCCCAGAGCTGCAGAGCCAGGGACACCAAACATTCCCACTGTCTCAGGAAGCCAAGTTCCCCTAGCAGGACAGATTCTGTAAAATAGAGGTTAGCTCACCCCAGCCCCATTATTTATGCCCTCTTGTTAGATCTGTGATGTGTAAAGTCTAGAACTGGTGTGTGTGATTGATGGGGGTGCATTTGCCACGCTGTCACCTGGGTGAAGTGGATGCATCAAACAGGATCCTGATTAAAATACTGAGGTAAAGACTCCAACCCCTCTAACAGTTTCCAGCTTCATTTTCCATAACACCAGGAAAAAGGCATCAATTGAAGTTCCCCAGGAGAACCAGGGCTTGTGACCATGAGGCTACTTCCAGCTATCCATAGAAAACCTCATCAACTTCCTCCTCCTCATAGGTGCCCTGTGGTAAATACCCAGCACAGTGTCACCCATACTTTCCTACAATCTGTAACAATAACCCCACAGCAACCAGCAAAGCCGTTTTCACACAGGTCCTCCTCTATCCCTGGAATGCAGCTGCGTTAGGAACAAAGGCAGCAAGATGCAACTGCTGAGAGCAGTTTGCAGCACAGCAACTCCCCAGAGACTCAGAACCCTCGTGTCTGTGTTGGGGGACAGCATTTGGCAGCTGAGGAGCAGCCCCTGGGCTCCCCCAGCCTGCTGGGAATGGGGGCAAGCAGAGGGTTGATGCCCCTTTCCTGAACCATCAGGAGAGGGGGGAACAGGAGAGGAAGAACAGGGTACAGAGCTGAAATTGTCCCAAACACGGGAGCTGAGAGTCTGTGGCTGCCCTGAGGGCTGGCTGGAATAACCAGACCATCGGCTCTGCAGGGGCAGGATGTGTGGAATGCAGCTTTCCTTCTGCTCACTCAAGGAACAGCCCACCCCACACCCTGGGCCTCTGCACAGGGACAGGAGCCACACACCAACACCTGACAGGGTCTGCTCCAGCCTGGTGGCTCCAGAGAGGCCCCACTGCAGCACAGGACTGACCAAGCCTGGCTTTCTACTGACTCACGTCTCGAGGGTCTCCAGCAGGGCTGGTCGGTGTCTAACAGGGCTCCTGCACTGCTGGGGGAGTAACAGGATCTCTCTCCTTTCCCTACTCGCCCGGATTTATGAGCTCTGGAGGAGTTTATCGTCTTCCACGCCTCAAAGTTTGGCTGAAATCAACTGAATTGTGAAGGAAAGATGGAGATTGTTACTGGGAAGAAAAGAAAGGAGGGACAGGCAGAGCTGTTGTGTCAACTTTGTTCAGAGAACAAGGCTAAAACCCAGAGAACATTCCCCAAAGTGTTTCTTATTATATTTTTCTAACAAAAGTGTTCTGTCTTTTCATTTAAAATTATACTTCCCATAGAAAATGTGCCCTAAAAAAGGTTAAATAACCCCCCCAATAGCTGACATGCAACATGAAAATAAAAATCAGGAAAAGGGAAAAGGGTCATTAACACTTGTATTTAATTGCAAAAAGTAAAAACTTTTTTTATTCTTCTTACATACAAATCTCATTTATTTACACACTTTACAGGCTTTTCCCAAGTATTTACAAAGTTTGCAATATATTAAATTAGGACCATCCATAAAATTCTGCATTAAGTGCATATTTACATTCTTTTTTTTTTTTAAATCCACCACTGAATTTAGTGTTCAGCATTGAAACAGTCTTTATGCATATTTTGCTTTACTTCCCAGCACCTCTGAGCCTTTAGAATGTGGCTCCCCTCCCCATGACCAGGAGATAATGCTGAAAATAAATCACCTGCCATTTGTTTGAATCTCCAAAGCAAAGGGAAGTCCAGCATCTCCCTTGTCTAATTCAGCAGGACACTAAATCTGCCCTTTGCAAGGAGGAGGTTCCTGAACAGGAGGATATCAAATTCTACCTATAAAATTTACCAAGAGGAAAAAGTTCAGTTTGCAGGAAGCAAAAGCTTTTGTGCACCCACCGAAACAGCCTCACCCCAGGAAGTGGTCAGTTCTCTTGGGGGCCACAGGGCTCAACACTGATCTGGGACTGGGGTGTGTGGAAACTTCTCCCCTGGAGCTGCATCACCAAGGTGAACAAGGGGATTTCAAGGCAGGAGGATCCCTTTTCTGAGACACTGGTGTTTACAGAGCTCACATCTTTACCATGAGATGCTCTCCTGCTCCCCACCTCCTCCTGCTGCTGCTGGAGCCCAGGAGGCCATGAGGAAGGGGAGGTGTTTTGATCCAGCCCAGACAAACCAACTTCTCCTCCAGAATATTGCAAAAACAGACCTGGTGGAAGAAGCTGAGTCTGGAGACTCACGGGAAATCTGACTCAAAGCTCTCCAGGGCCTTGCAAAGGGACCCCTCAGGGGAATCAATGTGTGCAATAACAGTGGGCAGGGAAAAAAAGAAAAGGAACAAAGAAAGCAAAAAAAAGAATCAATAGAAACTGTCAGCTTGGCTCCCGTGGGGGCTGCTGATTTCCTGGTACTGAAGTAAATCATAATAATCCTTTCTCCTCCTTTCAGTTACCCTGAGTTCAGGACTGACTGACAGCACCGGTCAGTGACCCCTGCTTTGGGGAGCAGCTTTAAACCACGATCCTCCTGCCCAGCTGACAGGGACAGCCCGTCCTTCCAGCCTGGCAAGTGCAGAGGTGACCCCTCCTCACCTCTGCTCGCTGGGCTCTTGGGTAGTACCGATTTCTGGTGTGATTTCAGAGCAGCCTTGCAGCCTTTGGGATGTGGGGTGAGGAGGAATCCAGCTCCCAACTCACAAGCAACGAGCTCTGAAGCACACAAAGGGATTTCGAAATGTGTTGACTGGGAATCCCTGTGAGCTGGGCAGGGTGGGAGTGGGAGATTGTCCAAACTAGCACAGAGTGCCAAAGGGGATCTGAGGTGAGGGAGACCCCACGGTGGGACCACAGTGAGACTCATGGGGGGCCTCATCTGATCATGGCTGTCACTGTGATACCTCAGTAGCTGCAGGAACAGCCCTGTTACCCCCAGTTCCAGCTCAGCAGCCACAAGGACCACCAGGCTCTCTAGGGAAGTCCCGCAGCCTTTCCAGGGACTCTGTGAAGCAGGAGCTCTGCATGTGGAAGATGATCAGGGCTTCACTGCAGCTAAAGGTATCAAAACCTCCCTTTGGCCATCCCACTTTTGCCACTGTGGCCTCACCTCTTTGTTTCCCACCGTGGCTCCTCACCTGCCCGGGGATGTGGAAGGTGTGAGCACCACTCCTCTGGCAGCTGGAGACGGGAGCTGCTCTGGAAGCTGTGCTGCAGACTGGGGCTCTGCACTCTGGCCAAAATCGGCTCTTTATCAGCAGGAGAACTGCCCTCCTGTTTTAGTTTAGCAGCTAATTCCTTACAGCTTTTGGAAGAGGAAGAGAAAATATACCGGAGAGCTTAAAAACAAATGATGTAAACTCCGAAGGGAGCGAGGTTGGGACATATGCAATGTATCGCTGAGACAGAGCTGGAATCTTATGCAGAGCCCATAAAGTGCACTTGGAAGGCTGCTCTGCAAACAGGCCAGACTCACCAGCTCCTGTCCAACCAGCTGCAACTCTTTGAGGAAGGGAGAAGCACTACGTGAGAACACTTCTGCTAAACAGGCACAAACCTGCCCTTTCCTCCCCCTCCTCCCCCCAGCCCAAACAGCAACTGTAAATAGATCCATTTTCTCTGCTTCTTCCCGAAAGAGCCAGACAGCCACAGTGGCTTAAGTGTGACTCTCAAAATCCAGGCATTTCACAGACACTTGGGAATTGTCTCCGCAGCTCTTTTACAAGTTACAGTCAAGGACACTTAGCAGTGACAGTGTCACCGAACCGCCACAATCTCAGCAAGAATGGCTCCAGCAGCATCTCTGAGCAAATGCTTTACAAAAATGGGTCAGATACAAAACCAGTAAGAGGTGAAGTAACCTTGTCAGCCTTTGAATTTGATTTGAGAAGCTGCCAAAGTGTAAATAGCAACAGTCACTAATGAGGCCCTAATTCTGCCATCACCAAACTCCCAAATTTCCATTAACTAAGAGCCAGGCTTTAGGAGAGGGGAGGTGTGAGTGTGTGTCTTGGCATGTACAAGATTGAATGTAGTGTCATGAGTGTAAAATACACTCCAAGCAGTGAGAATACTAATGCAAGTTTTATTAATCCAATTCCCTTTAATATTTTTAACAAATTATCTTAGTCCTTTTCTATCCTGAGAGAGCCAGACTCTCCCCCTTTGGTTCTACTAGATCTGGTGTGTGTCCAGCACCGAGGGCCATGCACAGACTGACACAGGTGCTGGGCTTGTTCTCATTGTTTTGACAGGAGAAAAACAAGGGTTTATGCATAGAAATGTTTGTAATGTCAAGGCCTCAGACTAAATTCTTTGGAGCAGGAACTGTCCTCTGCCTTTTTCTTGTACAAGAGCCAGACGTGGTCATCCCACTTGGCAGCTTTTGTCAGCCCCTAATCAGATTAGCACGATGTTTGCTCCCATTCTCCTCAAAAACAAAGGCTTGACAGACATTTTCCCAATCTGTCATTTTACACGTACCTAAAATATTTACAGAGAAAAAGGCTCTTGCTCCTGAGAACAGAGTTAACTCACTGTCAACCAAAACCCCTCCCAACTCCATATTAACAAGTGTGAGAGTATGTCCTGAACTCCAGCCCTGGCCTATGAGTTCAGCCTGACACATCTGTAAATGATCTTCAGCAGTGGGATCAGACCCAAAGGATCAGACTTGGAAGGGACCGGAGCATCCGCAGCCTGCAAACACCGAACCCGAGCCTCTCTCAGGGCACTGGAGACAGCACTGCTCCAGCAGCAGGAAACACGCAAAGGCAGCTTGGAAACAACCCAGGAAAAACCAACGTTCATTCTGAAGACACAGTTCCAGGTCTGGAAGGAGTCAATGAAAAAATATGCCAGGGAAGAGGGAGTTTTCAGGTGCTCCCAGAGGTACCGTGGGCTGGGAAGGCAGGCAGTGCCTCCAAAAACAAGGAGCAGCTGAGAACGGCTGTGCAGCCCTTGGTGTCTGAGGTGAAAGTTGGACAGAGCTGCTCTGCTCCCAGCCCCAGCTCCATCCAGAACTCCTGCACTGCCAGCACCACTGTGTGTCGGTGTTTTTGCAGGAAAGGAAGTGCAGGTGAAGAAAAGCACAATTACCATTTGACTCACTCACAACCTGCTGACAGAGAGCTGCAGAAGGGTGATCACAACACACAGAGGCCTGAAAGGATTCTTTTGGTACAAGAAGGACACAGTGGGTGAGAGTTTCTGCCGTCAAGCTCAAGGCTCTCCCTGGCCTGGGAGCAGGAGCCAAGATCAGCTCTGCAGGGCTCACCCAGCTGCGGACGTGAGGGAGAGCTGGGACACCTCACCAATTCGTTCCCTTTATAGAACTGGCCTGACTACACAGGCTCAAAGCTTCCTCCTCAGGAGGACTGTACACAGAAATGTCACACACCCCATCCACTCCCAAACCCCCCAGGAAGTTTCAGAAGTGCCATAATCCACAAAGAACACAAGGTGAATCTCATCCTGAGAAATCCATCTGCTGCTCCTGGAAAAAAAACCCTTTGCTGCAAACCCAGGGCTTACCTGAGGGGACAGGGAGGGTCATAAATAGCTTGAGCTTCTCCCAAAAATACATTTGAGGAAAGGCAAAGAATTACCTCAAGGGTCAGGAAAACAGTCATTTTTAAACACTGTAAACATGCAGGGTGGCAAAGCTGCCTGCCCCAGTTGCCCCGGCTCGCTCTTCTCAAGACTCTGCCTTGGCTTCAAAGCTGAAAGTCTTCTTGTCCTGGGAACAGCTCTGTTTTCCCACCCCACCATCCTTAGCTGGCAGCTCCATCACAGATCACCACTGGCTCTGTCCCTCTGGCCACGAAGCTCATTGTCCAGTGATCTGCACTGGCATAACCTTGGGAAGAGGCAAAGGAGAGGCTCTGTTAGATGAGTCCATCCTTAGTGAGTGCTTCCACTTCCCACGAAAGGAATGCTGGAGCTCTTTGGAAAGACACTTCCCTCAGTGGGCACTGGGTTTGTAATACCCATTGTGTACCCACACTGTTCAGCTTTAAGCATCTCCTGGTATCCCAGTGTTGGTGTTCCAGGCCACAAACCTCCAGTCCAGAAAGAACATTTCCTGTGGTGTTACAAGCAGGTGCACACCAGCCCAGAAGTGACAACAGCACAAACCACAACCCAGGTGTCAGACAGAAAAGACCCAGCTGGAAGCAGTCTCCTGATTCTAAGGGCTCTCCCAGTCCCTGCATGCCACAGCTCTGCTACTCACCCAAATCCCCAGCTTCCAGCTCCACCTTGAACATCTCACAGTGTCCTCTGCAAGTGTTGAGAGGTGCAACAGTCAGGGTGAGCTGCCCACTCCCAACAGCGAAGAGGCTGTGCAGGCTGTAGCTCTAGGATGGGAGGAGAGGGTTTCAAAAGCCTGGCCAGCTTTCCTTGGCTCTGTCTGCCTAAAGCAGGGACAAGTCACTGCCCTGCAGGCAGGTGAGACAGGGCAAACAACACGTTTGCTGCTCCCCCAGTTCCCAGCAGATCACAGAATCATAGGTGAGGTCAGTTGCATGCAAGGGTTCTCCTCCCCTCCAAGGCAAGGCAGGCCCTGCACATCCCCAAAACTCATGAAACAGAGGAGGAGATCAGGCCAGAAGCCTGAAGTGTCAGAATGAGTGAGACTCACTGCCAAGAACACCTCCTAAAATGCAACTCTTAAATGAACTCTTCACAAAAAGACCTTACCCAGCTATAGAGCAAGGCCAGACACACGAATGAAGCACGCAAGGGGTGTTGGGACAAGATGATCTTTAAAGTCCCTTCCAACCCAAACCATTCTGGGATTTATATTCTGATTCTGTGACATCTCAACGGCCAAGGGAGATGGGCACAGGGTATCTCCTGCCCCAAACCAGACACAACTGCTGGCTGGAACAGCCACCTTGAGATACCACTTTAGACAGGGATGGACAGAACTGATATAACCCCAAATGCTCCTTTTCAGGATTGTATCAGCTAAAAACATCCTGTAAATCCCTCAAAAACAGAGCTGCTGGGAGACAACTCACAGACAGGAAAAGAATGTCTCTGGAATTAATTTCTCACCTTATTCCCCGACTCTGGATGGCGGATGAGGAAGCAGCTCTCAAGGGACACTGTCTTGGGGAAGGACAGCAAAGAAGAAGCGGGGAAAAATTCCTGCAGAATCCGAGATTTATTCACAGACTTGTTCCTAAACAAACCAGCCCATATTAAAGAATCATTATACAATGATAATGTTTGCATTTAAAAGCTACTTTCCAGATAAAATTCTTCCCAAACGTTCATGCTTGATACACATGACAGCATGACAGATGAGCCCTGGGAGCCAGGAGCAAACTTCAACCTCAACCTGTGCTCCTTCCCACTTTCCTCTGGCCTCCTGCACCAGGACCATGTAAAGAGGGAATAAAGAGATCCTGATGGATGCCTAAACTCCATTTCTCTCCTCTTTTCCCTTAAAAGGATCCAAGTCACTGACCGGATCCATTAATTACAAAAGATGCAGAGAGGTGGCATCATACATAACCATAACTGAACCCATATGGTGAGGCAGAGGGGATCCAAGACTGTTCTCTAGACCAGGAAATGTAACTGGAAAAGGCCAGGTGGGACTTGTTATTTTTACATCCCTGTCTAGAGGACTGACATGATTAATTCTTCTTTACCCTGAGCATCCCTCTACCACTGCTTGATCTGAGACCTTTGAGAGCTCTGAGCTGTTCACACTAAAGGCTTTGGCAAAGAGCTTTTGGTTAACACGGGCAGGATTAGGGCTGGCCACATTTTCTGCACAAGACCAGACACAAATTACAGATTCTTTGACTTTCCATTACTTCTCAGTGTTTGCAAAGTCATGGCTTCTCTTCTCAGTCAGCACCAGTGGTGGAGGAGTTCCACTGAGCAGACAAAGGTGACAGAAATGGGAACCAGTTGCCTCAGATGATTTACAGCCTGAAGAAGGGGATCAGGCAGTCACTGGGATAATTTTATCTTGTAAGGGGAGGGATACCTGGAGATCAAGTCACAACTCTTCATTTTTAGTGCAGAAGTCTTGTCCTCAGAACAAATCAGTGCCAGCAAGCAGAAGTAGCCTGTAACCCATTGTTCTCCTTCCCTCCAGTTAAAGTGCAACTTGCTGGTGGTTTACAGATGCAGAGCCTGAGTACCCCTGCAGAAAGGATGTGTCCATCCATCACATGCCTTGTCTGACTCACCAGGGAAAGAAAAATGGGCAGCTCCACAATTCAGCTGAATTTTCTTCTATTATAACCTTTGCCAGTTCTGGATCCTGGGACTGAAAATGCTTCAGTTCTTCATAGGAGAGATGCTGCCCTGTCTTAAATATGAAACAAAGATAAAAGCTGTGCCCCCAGAGCTGCTCCTTGGTCCCATTTCCCTCCCACTAAAAAACATCCAAGAGCAACAGCCACATAAACTGCTAAGTGTCCAAATGCAATGATCATTCCTCAGAGGAACAGTGCAGGGAGCTCTCTCCTCCCACATCTTTACACTGGGGTGAAATGTCTTCTTAGACACGTGTCCTGAATGAGCAGTTTGAGTTCATGGGTGAAAATCCTGGGCAGGGGTTTTGGGCTTGTGCTGTTTAAGAGTTTGGACTCACCACCCAGCCTCACAAATCCCTGCATTACCTTGATTAGAAAAGGCTGATGCCTCTGGAGCTTTTCTGATAGCTCTCTGAAGTCTGTCACTATCTGAAGGCTTTTCACAGCAGAACAGACTGTGCAGTTTGCAGGAAGTGCAGAAGTGTTCTGTCTGCAACCTGCTGCCCACCAGTCCTGGCATTCTGGGGAAGAAACAAGGGAAACCTGTTTAGTAAGACCAAAAATGGAATGGAGAGAGACAAATTTGATGATAAACTCATTACCCCTAACACGAAACACTGAGATTTCTTATAGTTTCTGATGGTTGTAATTCAAAAGGAAGAAGCTTCACCAGGCAGGGAACTGGAGAGAATATTTCCAGAACATTCTGGAGATACAGCTAAAGGCTGTGAGCTTATGGAAATTCCACTTCTCTGTACATGAGGCACGCAGGCTCAGCTACCCTTCCATGATCAACAGAAGGATAGCAACCATCATATGTAGTGTAATTAAACTGAATCAAGTCCATAAGCAAAAGAGCAACTCAAAAGTGTTATCAAGGAGATAATACCCAGTAAACAAAAAAAGATACAGGTTGGATCCCACATGGTTAGCACTGGTTTCATGAACCCTGCTAGGAGATACCAGAAATCACCACCTTCCCCTTTACCACTGTTTTAATTTAGAAATACTTTGTCCCAGGCAATGGTTGCCCAGTCTCTAATGTGCAGAAGATGCTGGGAAATGTCAGATTTCACCAACACATGATGCTGCTGTTTTCATTCATCCCATGCATTGACTTGAAGATGAAATGGGAGAAAAGTCCCTGCATGAGCAACTCTTGGACCACAGCCACATCCATTTTAAATTCCAAACATTATTACTACACCACAATCAGCTGAACTGGCCTACAATGAATACTGCATATGTTTACATCTTCAAAAACTCAATTTTTACATGAAAGCACAACTTGATGCCTATATCCAGCCTCCCTCCTCCAACTTAACATGTCTCCCAAAAAAAACATATAAACATTAAGAGAAGGATTTGTTGCAGCAGGGAATGAGCAGAACAATGCTTAACACCCCATGCATTTCTATGCTAAAGGATGTGCAGAGCAGCCACCATGCTGAAAGGGTGTGACTCTAATTTAAAGAATCATAGAACCACACAGAGATCAAATTCCAACTCCTGGCCCTGCACAGAGATATCCCAAACTCCCACCATATGCCTGAGAGCATTGTCCAAATTCTCCTGGAGCTCTGGCAACCTTGGGGCTGTGCCCATTCCCTGGGAGCCTGGGCAGTGCCCCATTACCATCAGGGGGAAGAACCTTTCCCTGATCTCCAGTCTAAACGCCCCCAACACCAATTTTACATTTAGAGATACTGCAGCAGGTTGTGAGAAATGGGAGAGCTTCATGGAAATTCTACTTCAAACACAGATTGTGTGGCAGTGACAGCCCTGGTTCTGCAGCCTTAATCTGATGGGAGAGGCTTAACTTGGGCAGTGGCAGCAAACCCATCCCAGGCCGGATCTGTCAGGGTGGGTCAGGAAAAACCCAAGGCCTGGGACACACCTCACGTGAAACATCCAGAGATCTGTCCTCACAACAGGCCCACCCTGGCAGCACATGCCAAAACAGCTCCAAAGTCTCCTAGACACTGCTACAGGCAAACTCAGGAAACAGAGGGAGAAAGAAGAGTGAAGTCTGGCTGAAAAATCAAGTTGGGAAACAAGGAGCAACAGTAGCTTTTCAGGGGGGAAAAAGGAGCACACACAACCTGCCTGTCACTACCACTGCAATTTCCAGCCACACTCATGCTCTTACACAGGGGTAAGAAGGGATGAGCAGCACTTCATAGGACAGCTCTTGTTTTATTTCCCCCTCTGACATCTGCAACAGGCCACGGAGGATGTTACAGAGGATTTATGTTCATTTGGACATAACAACAAGGAGCAGACTGGGATTCATTTTGCTTCTTTTTTGCTGAGTATTTCCAACTCCCAAATGCTGCATTTCCCACCCTACTGCTGGGATATGGACTGAGAGGGAGTCTTTCTGGAAGATGCATCTACACTGCTTTCAGGGAAAGGGGAAAAAAAGCAAAACAAAGTGTAAAATCCTTCTTGCAAGCAGAAGTCCCACTCCCATGAGAAACTGCTCCGACGTACTTTCCCTCCCTGCTCACAAGAGAAAAAAGAAAATCTTTGTTCCACTGCCTGTAGAAAGCTTCAATTTTACAACAAAAAAAAAACTCAACTCACAAAAAACAGCTGGTCAGTGACAGGAAACAAAAGGCTGAAAGATCTCACCAGAGAAAGGGCAGTCGCTGCGAAGAGAACAAGAAAACATCTCTATGCTCTGTCATCAGACGGGGCGTAGCAAGACTGTAATTTCTCTCTGAGCAAAACTCAGAAACCTCATCCCTAAGCATTAAGCACAGTTGTCCCCAAATTTTCCCTCTGGGCTCAGGGCAGTACCCCACAGAACAGGATGCTAATCAGCTTGACAGTACAGAGCTTGATTCCTCTTTTGAGCCAGGCTGGGATATTTGCATTCTCAATTGCTCGATTCAGGAGGTGATTTCTTTTCCCCATGAATAACCAGAGCAGAGCACTGGTTGAGACGCATTTCAAATGCTGCAAGTGGGGTTGTGGGATTTTTTTTTCCTAGTAATTAATCTTTTAGATTTATTGTGGAGGGTGTTAGTCTGTGCAGCAGCATGTGTGTGACTGGCATGACAAGTACAGGCAGCGCCTGCCCTTCCCAGGGAGGGCGGGAGGAGAGATGGTACACAGAGGAGCCAACTGCCACGGGGGACCAGGGCAGGATTTTACCCAGGATGCTGATTTTCTCTCCTTACCCTCCCTGCATTCCTTTTACATTATCACCCTGCCTGCCCAGACACCCTGGGGATTGCTCCGGTGGAAGTCGAGCACGCTGTCTGTGCACACACACGGGGATGCAAATGGAAGATGCTCTTTTCATCCCAGCACAACCCTCACTCCATGGTTCCATCCACTCCCATCCAAACGCTGAAGTGCTGGGCGTGGGCAATGATCCCTGTGGAGCTGGAGTGCAGGAGAGCAGCTGCAGCAGTGACACATCCAGCTATCCATTACACGACAGAAGTGAGGCCAACTTCTCTCTGCTTTCTCACCCTTTTTTGAGGGGCAGCCTTCAGTTTGTTTAACAGAACTTCAGTTCCCCACTGGCCATAACCACCTAATATTTTCTTTTCTGTGTTAGTATTTCTCCAGAACAAGAGCAGTCTTCTCCTCTGTGTCAGGAGAGCTCCTAGAAGAGCCAGGGCTGGGACTTCCAGCTGCTAACACAGCACAGACCAAGAGATAACAACCTTCCCTTAAAACACATCTATGATTAATGCTACAAAGAGTTTATGACTCTACTTTCCACTATGCAGAAAAATAATTTTCAAGTCACCATCAATTTAAAATGAGTACCCCGCCCTTCTTGGCTGTTTTCACAGAGGATCTCCCAAATTTTTGGCTGCCCCCAGCACTAGAGAGGGGTGTGTGTGCACAGCCCCAGAGATGCTGGGTGTGGATGATCAGATTGGAAGCTCAGAGGTTCCTGAGAAGACCTGGCCCTGCTTCTGCCCATTGCAGCAAAGCAAATTAATTTATGGAAACTTGCCCACATGGATGTGAGAGCAGGATCTCAGCAAGCCCTGCTCTCTTTAGGGACCATATGGAGGGCGCAGGATCAATCTGCCAGTGCAGCAGGTTCAAAGGGAAGCCTCTAGCAGGGAGAACTTTTATTCCTGCAAGAAACAGAGCCGAGGCCTGCTCCTGACCCTAACAAAGTGTTGAAAACACAAAACATCCTGCTTGTAGCACTGCAGGTGCTGAGGCAGTTTGCTGGCTCCCCACCAAGCTGCTTTGCTCCCTAGCACTCGAGGCTGCAAGGCTAAAGCAATCTCCAGCAGGCAAGTGCCAGCCAGGTCTGCACAGGGAAGGCTGGTCCCAGGAAAGACCCCCAGGACTTCACAGCCCCCCCCAGGTGTTGTCTCAGTAGGGGCTGTAGCTGTCACTCACTGAAAAGAAGCTCCCCACAGGACTGGCTAATGTACTGAGCAGCTCCACAACCTGAAAAGGCTGGTTCTAAATTCCAGATTCCTCTTTCTGAGGATGAGACTATTCCCCAGACCCACCACATACTTCACCAGGGCCAGTTCCAGGAATATTCAAGCAGCTTCAGCAAGCATCAGATGAACTCAGGGCTTCCAAGAATGGCTGTGCACTGAATATTCCCCAGACACTTTGTCCTTTCTTGTAGGACCTCTGCACAAACCTGGGTGTTCCATTAAAAGGGGATTCTGCCCCTCTGCCCCACTCAGGTGAGACCTCCAGCCCCACAGAGCTGCCTCCACTCTGGGACCCCGACACAAGAAGGATGTGGACCTGCTGGAGTGAGTCCCCAGGAAGCCACAGAAAAGCCCTGAGAGCTGGAGCCTCTCTGCTCTGGAACCAGGCTGGAAGAGCTGGGCATGTTCATCTGGAGACAAAAAGGCTCTGGGGAGGCCTTAGAGCCCTTTCCAGTGCCTAAAGGAGATCCCAGAGAGCTGGAGAAGGAACTGTGACAAGGCCTGGAGTGTTAGGACAAGGGGGAATGGCTTCCACTGCCAGAGGACAGGGAGAGATGGAATATTGGGAAGGAATTCTTCCCTGTAGGATGGGGAGGCCCTGGCACAGATGCCCAGAGAAGCTGTGGCTGCCCCATCTCTGGAAGTGTCTAAGGCTAAGCTGGGGCTTAGAGCAACCTGGGACAGTGAAACAATTTAGGCATCAATTCATGATCACAATCTATGACACAGGTAAATCCCATCATTCTTACTTTACAGATATAGAAATTCCAAGCTCTGTAGTCATCAGGTGGCACAGTTTGGAAGAGGCATTTGGAGCACTTTGTTGCACAAGCAATGTTTCCCAAACTCCATCTTGCTGAAATTCTTTGCTAGGCTAAAAATTAATTTGTTCATTTATAATGTCATGTCAAAGTCAAGCTAAACTGATGGGTTCTTAAGTAAGTCAGGCAGGAAACATAAGGATTATTAATTACAGCCTGCAAGTCCTGATTAAGGACTGCATCACAGTGGAGTTTTAAATATATACTACAAAGAGTGTCCCTGTTCAGCACAAGATCCTCACCCCTCCTTCATATCCAACTTTTATTGTAGCTCTGGGTATACTGAATATATTTATGCCACAAGAAGAAAGTACCTCCCAGTCTGGTTGACAGCACTTTTAGGAACAGTTAGGAACAAAATAACAGCCACAAAAAACCCATCAAGAACCCCTTTATTGTTGTTCTGGGTGGAAGTCAACAGCTTGAAGAACTACTCGTTCATCTCACTAATGGGTAACGGCTGCTCCACCAGCCCAGGGATCATTAGTCAACCTCGAGCAAAGCACGAAAATGATTTTGATCCAACCAGACATTGTGAAATCAAGTCTGCTGAGCTGAGCCCAAGAGGAATTCACAGTCCACTGGGGCAAAAGAGCATTATTTCCAGGACAAATCTGCACCTACCAGTCTCGAAAGCTGTCAGGAAAGCATCCAAAGTCCACTCCAGCTGCACCTCTGGTTACCTGCCCCAGCAACAGCTTGTGCTGCATGAGCAATCTGCCTCAGAGGAACCACTTTGGAAACAAATCCCTCCCAGCTGCTGTCACCTGCATGATGGTGGCCTCAGCCTGCAAAAGGTTTGACATGTCTGTGTCACAAGTGCACAGAGAGCTCTGCCAGGCTGCTAAATGCCTCTGCGAGAGGCCACCTATGGCAGACACCCTTCCCAGGGAAGGGAATCAAAAGTAAGGATTCACTCTGCAAGTGAGGAAACAAGACATTTTGAAGGCTTCATAATATAGAAGTAAAAGGAAGAGTATTTCATGTTCCACAGCACCACACGGTTTGGGGTTAGTTGACTGCCAGCAAACCCAAATAAACAGTCCACTGGCTGAACCAAGGCCAAAGTAACAGAGTATGAACAGCTTGGCACCACCCTGCCCTGCAAAGTCAGCCGTTTTTTTTTTCTCCTTTGAACGAGCCAACACACGTCTGCTGCTTGCTCTCAGGTTATATCATAAAAGGCTTGTTTACACACACAAAAGATCAGATAAACTGGCAGCTGTGCAGTGATGGGAGGGAGCCCTGCACATGCTGTGACCCACAACCACCTCCAAATGCTCCAGCCCCCAAAGCGGGTGCACGAGAACACGCACGAAAACAAGAGCAAAAACCAGCTCAACTTTGTTTAGGAAAAAAAAATAACATCCTTTGAGAGCAAGAGCAGAGGCAACAAGTTAGAAATCAGATCCTGCCTTACCTCCCAAGCAGCCTTATTGTGCAACCCTTCATTCAGAGCAGGCCCATGCTCCTTGGGCTCAGAATCCTTGAATTCCACAGGTCAGACACAGCGTGGGCTGCAGAGCCCATGAGGAAAGGCTGGATGGACACCTGGGTGCTCAGCCCACTGGGAAATGCTGGGTGAATGCCTGGGTGCTGAGCCCATTGGGAAAGGCTGGGTGAATGCCTGGGTGCTGAGCCATGGGAAAGGCTGGGTGAATGCCTGGGTGCTCAGCCCGTGGGAAAGGCTGGATGAACCCCTGGGTGCTGAGCCCATGGGAAAGGCTGGATGAATGCCTGGGTGCTGAGCCCATGGAGAAAGGCTGGATGAATGCCTGGGTGCTGAGCCCATGGGGAAAGGCTG
>JAHLSL010000083.1:2230778-2240882 GCA_025920805.1 Petroica traversi | reverse complement strand
GCCTGGGTGCTGAGCCCATGGGAAAGGCTGGGTGAATGCCTGGGTGCCCATGCTGCTCTCAAGAAGCAGCAAGTCCTTGTGCAAGGAAGGCATGCTGGATGCTCCCCTTCTGCACAGAGCTGTGCCAAGGATAAACACACTTCAAGGCTGGAGAGAGAGAAGCTGAGGGAAAAGTGTTTTGCCTGCAAAGGGTTAAGATCAGAGAGGAGACAGGAGCTGGCCAAGTGCCAAGGCAAGCCTCCAGCTAAACCCAAGGTGGGCCAGCCAAGAGGCAGAGGCTGCTGCCCTCTCCCAGTAACCAGCTGCTGTCCTCCCCCAGTAACCCAGCCTGCTGTGACCCATCCCCACAAATAGCTCTGGCACCCAGCAGGCTTTAGTAACACAGTGACAGGCCATTTACAAGGTGTTGCTAAACACTGCTCCTCCAGCTGGGCTCCTTTCTCTGCAATAATTACACATAAACCCGTAAACATGATTTTAGCCCTACTGGTCTAGGCGAAAAGGGGTATTAAACACTTCTTCTCCAAGCTGGGGGTAACTTGTACGGGATCTCTTTTCCAGCACTGAGATCCATGTGAGCTTTTGTCTGATTTCAGGTGTGCTGAGCAATTACTGACCCAGCTGACTTTGGGCTGTGCACGATGAGTGTGGTCAGGACCAAGTGCCATTACTAACAGCAAATCTGGATTTTCCCCATTACAACCCCTGCTACCAGTACAACGTGCAAACTGTCACGTTGCTGAGCCACTGACAGACCCGCTCTGCTGAGGTTTTTGAGCTGCAAGGACTGAACTTACCATGGGCAGACACACGATTTATTGTGAGAGCAGCTTAATGCTCTGCACATCACATCACTGTGGGGCTGGCAGAGAGCAGGTACCAACCAGCTGACATCAAAAATCATATTTAGATATTAACAAAGCAATAGGGATGACACAGTTGTGAGGGAAGAAAAATCAGTTAGAGTGACCACCATTGTGGTTTTAAAATTTCTGTTAAAAGAATAGAAAACCTCTTTTCATTTGCCTTCACTGCACACTTTGAGAGCTCATATATTATTTCCTAATGCTTGCAGGGGAGAGGGAAGCAGGCATACTCCTATTTTGCACCAGAGAACTGAAACACAGAGGGCATTGTCCATCCCAGCCTATATCAGAAATTATTCCAGAAGGCACAGGTCCTACTTATTCCCTGGAATAGCATTAGATAGCCGTGAGTAAACCCATGTGCCCATCAAAATGCACTGTGTCCCTTAGAGCAGGTAGACCCAGAGGTCTGACAGCCCACTGCCTCTGTGGGGTTATAAATGAAGGGCTGATGTGCCAAGAGCTGCAGGCACAGAGCAGCCAATGTGACCCAGCTCTGGGGCTTTCACAAGCTCTGCATAAACACCAGCTCAGGAAGAGCAAATGCAAACCACATTTCCACAGACCTTTTCCCCTACCACAGGGACCTTGCCCTGGGAAAGCAGCTGGAAGAGAGGCACAGACCCAAGGGTCTAAGAGTCAGCTATCAAGGAACAAAGGGTGGGAACATTAGGTTTAATATGGGAATTGATCTGGGGGAAAAAGTCAGCAAGCAAGAGAGAAGAGAGACAGGCAAAAAGGAAATTTACTTTGGACTCAATCCCATAAACAATGCAAGAGAGTTTTGTGGATGCTGCTCCTCACCTCAGCTGCTCAAAGGTCCACCCACAGCCACTGACAGACAGGCAGCCTTTGTCACCCCCAGCATGGCTCTTGGGTGGAAGGGACAAAGATGGAAGGCAGGTCACCACGAGCAGGAGGGAGAGGGGAGCACATCCTGCACCCCTGCTCCTCCCAAAGCCTCACTACCACTCTGACTGGAGCTTTTGACTCTCAGGGGAAATCCAGCAACTGAGCTGCCCTTGTTCTGCAACACAAACCTGGCTGCTCAGCCCACACCTCCCAGCAGACCAGGCTCCAACCTCAACCCGGACACAGGAAAGCTGCCCCAAAGCTCAGGAGGGACAGCTCAGCCCAGGCTGCCCCTGCCTGCCCAGGCACAGAGGAAGGAGCCAGACCACCCGTGCGCCCACGCCGGGCTGGGCCATGTCCACAGCATGGAAATGGCTGCCAGCACTGCTGGTGGGCTACAGCAGCCTCCAGCTGACAACAGGTGGCTTTCAACAGGAAGAGCCCAAGCTGGCTTTGAACTGGGGCCCAAGCACACAAAGCTCCAAGCTCCATCCTCAGCCCCCTCAAAATTTTCTTCTACCAGGTCCTACGTAGGGAAAGGAAGAGGAGTCTGTACATCGAGTCCCTTCATTAGTGGCTTTCTCTGCTGCTCAGGCACGGTGCAAACATCCCTTCTGGAGAGAGAAGGCTCAGAGGGAATCTCATTAATGCATATAAATATCTCCAAGGCATGCCAAGAGAATGTGCCAGACTTTTCCGTGGTCCCCAGCAAGAGGACAAGGAGCAACGGCCACAAACTAAAACACAAGAAGTTCCACCTAAACATGAGCAAGACCTTCTTCCCATGGATGGAGGCAGAGCACTGGAACAGCTGCCAGGGAGGTCATGTCTCCCCCTCTGTACACATTCAAACCTACCTGTTCCAGGCGACCCTGCTTGGGGTCAGACTGGGTGATCTGCAGAGGTCCCTTCCAATCTGAACTATTCTGGGATTCTGTGATCAGAGAACACCAGACCTGCCTGCAAGGCCTCCTGGACTTACACTCTAATCAACAAACAGGACACGAGATGCAGCTTTACCCCTTCCCTTCAGCAGACCACAAGGCCAAAATTAGGGGCAAAATAATACAACACACACAAAGCAGGGCTGCAAGAGCTTGGGAGAACACTCAGCCCCAAGCCATGGAACTCTCTGTTTCAGATCCCTGCTGGATGGCTTCACCAGTGTCCTCTCAGAAGCAAGCTGTGATGGTGACACCAGTGTCACTGGGCCAGCGTCAGTGGCTGCAGCTGCCTGCTGGGAAGCCAGGACATGAGGGATTCCCACAGGAACCCAGCCAAGGTTCAAGCTGGGTGCTGCACTCTCCCATTCAAACAGACAGGGTCCTGTCCAGCTCCTTTTGCTGAGGCAGGATCAAAGTCACTCCAGCCAGCCCCAGTCAATCTGTTAATTGGGACGTGCTGTGGCTTCCACCACAACCTAACACTGTGGAAAGAGAGTAGGAACTGTGTCCCCCCTTTTCCCTTTTCCTCAGAGCTGGATTGTTGCCCATCCTATTGCTCATCACTTCTGAAGATTTACAGGACTCATGAAAGCATGAGGAATTTTATGTGCATTTAAATAACAACACTGCATCCTTCCTCTCCACCATCCTTCCCTTCTCCCCTGTTCCTCTGGATGTTTCCCCATCTCCTCATCATTCAGCTGGTTTTTCCAAAGCCAGGCTGGAACTGCTCCTGCTCTTATTAATCTTCACAAGATGCTCACAGTTTGAGGAAACCCTTGTCCTCCAAACTTTTTGCTGTACAAGGAACCCTCCTGGGCTCTTCTCATCCAAAGGGACCCTGTGGTATCCGAAGGAAGAACCTGACAACTTTCTGGACAAAATCTGAGTGGATAAATACGACAGAACCACCGAATGGTTTATGTTGGCAGGGATCTTAAAATCCATCTTGCTTCACCCCCTACCATGGGCAAGGACACCAGCCACTATCCCAGGTTGCTTCAAGCCCTGTCCCACCTGGCCTTGAAAGCTTCCAGAGATGGAGCAGCCACAGCTTCTCTGAGTGACCTGTGCAAGAGCCTCCCACCCTCACAGAGAAGAATTTCTTACTCATATCCAACCCGCCATTCTTCAAATTTATGTGACTCCCCCTTGTGTCACTCCTGGCCCTTGTGGAAAGTGAAATGAGCATTAAAATTCCCATCGCATTCCATCTCAATACAGGAGCTGGGGGTGTTCACCCGTGGAAAAGCTGGAATGAAGTAGATAAGCAGGCTCCTAATGTCAAGTGCTTATCAGAGCCATCTCCTCACCTTTGCTTTTCACTCCCAGAGAGATCCCCATGTTTAAGGAAGAAGAGGAACAATGGAGGATACCCTGTCCCACCCATACAAATTGGAATCAACAGAAATCCCACGGCAACGTCATTGGAAAAAAGGGAGGGAGAGAATGCAGAATGGTGCTGCCATTTCAGGGAGCCCTTTTTAGCTCTGGCAGGAAGGTCAGAGCCAACACAGACAACTCCAACACAATGAGGTGCCCAAGCTAAATATAAACCTGACAAGGGCACGGCTACAGGAGTTTGTTTTTACAGTGAGCTGCCAGACCATCAACATTGTGTCACATCCCTGCTCAAAATAATTCACATCTTTATCATCACTGACAGCCTTTGTGTTTGAGCAGAGGCAGAGCCCAGGCTTGCACCCACCTGCCAGTCTAAGTCAGTGAAATGATTAACCAAGAATGAGAAACAGCCAAACTTTTCCATTTCTATTATGCCATTCTTGGAAAATCTATGATGTTCCTCTCCTGTGATGGGATCACCTCGCAGGGAACTCTTATCTGACTTCCTCGTACACACACACTGCCCTTAATGTCACATAAACACAACAGCACTCAATCCCTCAGGCCTTCCCCAAAATGCCCCTTGGCAAAAACTCCTTTTCCTTAAACCAAGCCACAAGTTGAGGTTTTTATACTTTGCACACAGATATTAAGATTTGGTTGAGAAACTGATTTTGCCTTACTCAGAAAAAACACAAAAAGGTGACATTTCCCCAGCAGAGCTATCTCAGTTCTGGTTCTCAGAAGTGCAGAGATTTCTAGAGGAAAGGGAACTCTTGTGGAAGAAAGAACCAAGGTGTTAAAAGCAAGGAAAGGAGAATGTGCAAGAACAAAATTATCAAGTTAGAGATAAAATATGCTTCAGCCCCAGTGAAGCTAGGACTCAGGATGCTATTTTTAAGTACAGTGGTAGGAAAAGAGAAAACCACGATGCCAAGCCAGCAACACATTTGTGGTGCCCTGGAGACGTTCGAGCAGCTCGCATGGCTGGTATTTAAGCTGGTATTTCTTGCTAGGCTTATGTTACAGCAGGGAAATCATTTCCTTACTCTCCAGCATGTACTTCTTGGCAATGGGCAGGGACAGCAGCCGGATGTGCCCGACGAGGGAGCCCCAGGCCTGGGCTCGGGAGAGCGGCGCTTCGGGCGGCAGAGGGTTGTAGGGCTGGATCACCAAGTAAACAGTCAGCAACACCAAACCCAGTGTGAGCAGCCCCTGTGAGGGAAAACAGGCATGGAATTAATCACACTGCACAGAGCTGGGGTGTCCTCACACCAGGACACGCCTTCTGCTGGTATCAGAGGGCTGTGGTTGAGCACCACAACATGAACGCTCTTATTTTTGCCGTGTCTCCTGGTTCAGCTGCAAAGCTATTTATGTACACAGAGTTGTCACCCAGTTTTATTATTAGGGCTGTCCAAGGATGAAATTAAGCAGCCTTCAAGCCCAAGCCACACAAACAACTCTGTTCCTGTATTTTAGCACTGCCAATAATCCAGCATGAGATCAATCAGGATTATCTACAGATAGTTCCTTTTTCTCTCTACCTAATCAAATAAAAGCTTGCACTCCTGCCATGCCTCTTACACAAGGAAAACCCTGTGGCTTTTGCAAACATCCGTCAAGCCTCGAAACACTTTGGCAGAGTTGGCACCAGCTCCCTCCTCCATACCAGAATCCCAAATAAGCCTTAAAGAGATGACATGACGCATTTCTCCCCCTGGCCAAAGTCAAACTGAATCAACAGCAAAAACAAGAACAGAAGCTGAAAGTTCAAATTTGCAGTTTCCTGTTCTCCTGCCTCATTTTACAGCTTTTTATAGGACACGAGGAAGAGAGCTTGAATTTTTTTCCAAATAAAACCCATTGCAATGGATCTGTAAAGATGACACTAAAGTATTACTGAATATTATGTCAATGGGAAAGCTCTTCAGACTTGTAACAGACATCTGGTCTAGTGGAAGGTGTCCTGCCCATGGCAGGGACTCGGAACTAGATGATCTTCAAGACTTCTTAACCCAAATCAGTCTGGGATTGAATGATCTCAAGTCTACCTAACAATAGCATCCTTTCACCTACTTTGCAAACTTTTTACAGAATCTTTTAGTTGAGGCTTTTAAAACATTTTTCAACCATCAAGCATAATGATAATAGGCTTATTTCACAGACCAGAAGGAGAATAAAGACATGTACAGGTTTGCAGCAGGGTCAAAGTAGAGAGATGTTCTCTTAATTACTCAGCCCTGAACTTCAAGAATCTCTTTCCTTCCCACATTTCTGCTCAGGATACCAACACTAGGAATCTTAGTCTGAAAAATCAAGCCAAATCTCATTATTTAATAATTTAAGGGAGAGGAAGATGTTCACATGGTAAATTTCAGCACACGTGAGCAATTTCACATCTTGGTCAGCTGTTGGTCTCCTGTTCTCAAAACAGCTCATGACATGAAGGAAGGAAGCTTTTCAAATAAAGATCTTAGAAAATTCATCAAGAAAATGCAATGGAAAATAAAAAGCTCAGGTGCAAAGGAGAACCCTGATCCTCAAAAGTCGTGTTCGTGCACAGAAGTCATCTTACCTTGTAGAGAGCCACTAAGACAGGGTACCGTGGAGGGCCTCTCTGGGGTTCATTTCTTTCCAAGAGCTGCTTGATGAACTTCTCGATGGCTTTTTCTGACATGCCACACTGGTGGCCAGTCTGCCTCACCAGATCAATGGTCTCAGAGAGCTTGTCATAGATGCTGAGCTCGTTGGCCGAAAGCTCCATGGCCTCGGAGGAGAAATCCCTGTGGAGAGATTGGGTGTGTTAACAAGAACCAACAGCAGTGTGTGCACAGGATCCCAGGAATGTGGCAGTGCCCAGGAAAGAAGGAAGGCTCCTCTGGAGCAAACCTGCTCCCAGCCAGCAGCACTGCATTGAGCTGCACTCCTAATAGCCCCTGCTGGCTCAGGATCTCCCGCCGACTCAAAGAAGCCGTGAAATTTCCTGACAAGAGCAGAACCGGCTGAGATTCGCAGCTTATGTAAATGAACAAAGCTTCCCAGAAATCAATGAAACTCCATTTATTCATCTATTCCAAATGAATCCGTCCCATAAAGCGATTGCTCACCGAGTACAAAAGCCAACAATACAAAGCTGATCATCACACGCAGCAGCCCCGCTAAGCCCTCCCGCGCTATAATTTCAGTCGCTTATTTTAACCCAGATTTGTTTTCATTAAATCCCCCGTCAGCAAGAGGGACAGGATAGAGAAACAAGCAGAATGTGCAGGGCAAAGTTCAGCAGTTTACAATTTGTTTAAATTTTCGCAACCTAATGTCCAGGCCAACTGATTATTGAGTAACAGCAACGTGAGAGCAGCTGCTCTGCAGGCAACAAAGCCCCCACCTTCCTCTCAGAGTTTGCCTGCAGGTCAGAGATGCCACAGAACTAAATATCCCAGCAAGAATTGCATTGTGCTGGGTGACAAAATGGCATTTGACAGCAAATTATTTCTCACTTATAAGAACACACCCATGAGAGATCAACATTAAGCTAAAAAAAAAAAAAAAGCATATTCCTCTACCACTCCTGCTCTGCCACAAAAGCCTCTATGAGAGCAGTCGATGGACTCAAGAAAAGATGTCAAGAAATTGCTGGACAAGGTACAAGTTGTCAGTGTGAGAATCACATAGAGAAAGAGAGATTTTGCCTGGGAAAAACATTAGCACTGCCTGGGGGAAAGGTAGAATTTGTAGAGTTTTGTTTTGCCTATTGTATCTGAGCTGGGTAACACTAACCTGATCAAACTGGGCCAGCTGGGAGAGAGTTCAATAATGCTCTGCCCCAAGAGTACAGCCTGAGGACCATCATATAAAAGTACAAGAAGCACGGTGGATAATCACAACTGAAAGAGGAAATCAGCTCTCTGTGCCCATTTTGGGCTAGTTTCCTGGCCCCAGAACCAGCTGATGAATCCACTTCACCCAATTCACCACTGTGCTCCACAAATTCTGTCCCTGCACTGTGAGGACTGTAACAGTTCCCAGGGCTCTGCACACACCTCCCAGCACAACCTGCCTGGGAATGCACAGACCTGTTCTGCCCATCTGAGCACACACACTGACCAGCCCTGAGTAACAAGGCATCTAAACTTGGATCTGCTCAGCTGTAATTTGTTCTGGCCAAATCAGCAATAACTGTACGTATGGACAGAGGATCAGACAGGATAAAGTTCAGATTTGAACTCTGATTTGCCTTTAAAGAACTGTCTGACAGCTCTCCCCCTAAACCACAGGCTCCTACAAGTCACAACTCAAGCAATGGCAATTTTAATACCCTCTTTTTTAATGCAACACTGGGGTGTATTTTCAAAAACTCCCACATTTCACAGGACTACCAGCTTCAGCGATTGCTCCTCTCCCCACAAGATCCCTGTTCTGCCCTTGCACACTTGTTTATGTGGTCACATGGAGCATCAGATCAGGAAAATTATCTGGCTGAAAAATAACCCTGATTTGTTTGGTCAGCAGCTGCCTAGGCATTCAACTCCAGCAGTTAATGTCAGATGTTATATTAACATTAGTGTCAAATTTCTAGCCACAGCAACACCAAAAAGGTAAAAATGCCAAATTAAAACCCAACCCTGAATGTGCAGTGGAGAACATACTGCACTATATTGCCAGGTTAATTAGCTCCTGGCCCTCTTCTACCGACATTCCTTGCGTTCCATGCAAATATTTGTCCCAGATATTGCCACCTGAGCAGCCCCATGGGCAAGCAAAGCAGGTTGGATCAATAGTATCTCATATTAACCTCTCCAAGACAAGGACTTATTCTTCTCATCTGTAAAGCACCTGCCATGCACGTGACAATAAAAACAAACTATTGCTTTACTAACTCTTTCATTCATGCAATACCCTGATTCATGGAACACGCAAGAGCCAGCACATCTGCAGGATATTAAAGGCCCTTTTCCCCCGCCTCCAGCTTTTCTGGTTACTCTAGTTGCCTGGACACTGTAACTGGTGTGCTGAGTGGTCTGAAAGATTATTTGATGTCCTCTGGCTCCCGAGTGTCAAAGCTTTCCCCCGTGAAGCTGTCCCATGAAGAATTCCAGCAGAGTCAGCAAGCTTCTCCTGCTCACAGGATCAGCCTGGAACCACTTACGACAAACATCCCCACAGAAATGCTGTCAAACACGGTGGCTTCCCCTCTTCCAAGAAGAATCCTACTACGATACAACACTGAGATTTATCCCAGTTCCCATCCCTCTCCATTTACATTCCACTCTGAGCAAACATCTTTGTAGACAAGCCCTGTCAATCACAGACACTAAAAACCCAATCCAGCCCCTTGACAAATTCAGGAGTAACTCAATCTTCCAGCGAGGAAATAAGGCATTATGCTCCCACACTGTTGGGAGAACAGATGAGGCCTTAAAAAACAAATAACAACCCATTATTTCTGTTCCTATCCCTACGATACAACTGACAAAACTGTAACAACCGGCTACTGTAGCCTCTTTGCCACCACATACACTGAGCAGGGTTCATCCCTTGCAAATGCCTTAGAGAGAGGCCTTTGAACAAGGAACCCATACGTTATTCTGGTTTTTTATGAAGTCCACCACCCCGGGAGGAATCAGCAGCTCTCTCCACAAACAGAAACAGTGATGGCACTTGGCTTGCAGGGTTTGCACCCAAGCGCCCAGCTCTGCCCACAAACCCCAGGGTGGTCAGTCCAAGGCTTTAGAAGGTAAATATTTAAATAGAAACGCTGCTGGAGGAGTCTTTAAAAGGGAAAGCTTGCTCGCCTTGCTGGTGAACCTACGATAATGTACGTATACATAGATTTAGACAGAAAAATACATTCCCATCTGCTTTAACACTCTGGATGCCGTCTCCCTCGCCCTGCCCGGGTGTCAGGTCCCAGCCTTGCGCTGAAACCCCTCAGAGAGGGCCCCTCACACGGCCACAGCCCCACGGCCTCGCCCATGCTCCTCTGAGGCAGAGGAACCCCAGCCAGGGGGTTATTCTTAAAAATAAATCAATAAACTGCAGCAGGACACCGCCATCCCCCACCCCCGGCTCCGGCCTCCACAAGCCGGGGAGCCCCC
>JAHLSL010000083.1:2207732-2220842 GCA_025920805.1 Petroica traversi | reverse complement strand
GCAGCCCCCTCTCCCTGCCTGACCCCTGATCCCTGCAGATCAAGCACTGGCTCCTGAGGCAGCCTGTGCTCACCCTGTCCTTGTCCCCCATCCTCTTTCTCTTGAACAGCTCTTTCACCCTCCCCTCCTGGGGCAGTTTCTGAGCTGAGACCCCCAGGGAGCTGCAGATCTGCCTCCACCAGTTCCAGTGCCTGAGGATTACCTGGGAACAGCCCACACAAATCTGGGCTGCCCACGGGTGTTTCTGCTGGGGAAGGACCCTCATTGTGCACTGCAGCCGCCCCCATTTCTTCTCCCAGCCCTAACTCTGGTCTGTCCTTCTCCAGCTGCACACCTGGATCCACACGCCCTCCCTGCTCTGTCCCTGGGGATCCAGCCTCCTTCCAGACCTGCAGATCTGCCCCCCACCTCTGCCAGCAGCTCCATGTTGCTGCTGCTCTGGGCCTCCATCAGCTCCACATCTGTTCCCACTCCTCCTTCCTGGCCGTGGGTGGGTGGCACGGCCGCTGCCAGCGGCTCCTGAGCACCCACAGTCCCTCCCCACCCTGTGCCTCCCCTGGCACACTCACCCTGCAGCTGCTGCTCTGCCTCCCTGGGCTCTGCTTCCTCCACCTCCTCTTCCTCACCGCCAGCTCTGCTGCTCCCTGCACGCTCAGCTTGGGCTGGCAGCACCTCCAGCACTTCAGAGTCCGCAGTCTCTCCCCAGGGCTCCATCCTGGCACGCTCCTCATCCAACATTCCCTGGCCAGGAGCCCCTGTCACCTCAGGGACACCATCCCCATGGGCTGCTTCAGCTTGTGCCTCACCCCAGGATGGTGGCTCTGGCTCCAGGAGCTCTCCCAGCTCAGTTTCCATTTTCTCAGGGAGCCCCGATGCCGGCTCAGCCCATTCCTGCACACATTCACCCAGAGTCCCGCCTGGCTGGAGCTCATCCTTGACAAGGCACTGTCCCCCTGCTACACTTTCCTGCCCAGCCTCAGGTGGTGCCTCCAAATTTTCTCCCTGGCTTATCTCCACTCCCTCAGCTTCTTCCAAGAGCTGTGGTTTTGCCCAACCTGTTTTTTCCTGCAGCCACCCTGCTCCCTCCATCTCCCTCAGCACCTGCTCTCCTGCCTCCATGCTCTCTCCCAGATGCTCAGCCCCATTTAGCACCATCCCCTCCACACCAGCACACTTTTCTTGCAGGAACAGCATCCTCTGTGCCTCCTCTGGGCTCTCTCCCTGCTCTGCCCCTGCCTCCTGAGCCGTGCAGTGCCCGGCTCCTGGGGACGCACCAGCCTGAGTCACATCCCGAGCACAGAGCTCAGCTGTGGTGGGTCCCTCCTGCAGGTCTCCTTCAAGCAGCTCATGATGGACATGGCCAGGGAGGGTCTCCTGCAGGACCCCAGGGGTTGTTCCATGGGCTGTGGTTGCCTCTGGCCCTGTTTGGGGCTCAGCGTTGTCACAGGGAGTGTCTGCCAGGGCAGGGAGTGCACCCTGTGCCTTCAGATGTTTGCTCAGAGCTGCTATTGCATCATTCATCTCTCTTAGCAAAGAGCTTTGGTCAGAAACACCTTCCTCTTTCAAAGATTCTTGGAAGGGGTCCTCTTCTGCAGAGCTTGCTTTTTGTGGGGCTCCTGAAAGGTTTGTTTCTGCTGGCAGCACTTCCCAGACCCTGGAAAGGGCAGAAAATGGGGGCAATGAACCAGCTCCCAGGTCAGCTCAAGCTCCCTCCCATCCCCAGTCAGTCCCAGAGGGTCTCTGATCTAGAGCCCCACCCCATCCCTCTCCAAACCTGATTTTTTTCCCCCTCTGAGTGCACTTGGAGTTCACACAGGCAGCAATGGGAGCAGGGGAAAGGGGAATGTATGTGTAGGCAGCCAGACCCAGGGCCATATCCTGGCCTCTCCCAGCACCCATATTGGCATTATCAGGCAGGAAAAGACAACTCTCAGCCAGGCACAGCAAGTTCCTGAGCCAAGGGAGTGATGAACTTGGAGGAGAGATGTGAGCTCCGGGGTGAGAGATGAGTGGGTGGGAGAGGAGTGTTAAAAGGACAAAATATCATGGGGAGGGTGGAGGGAGGGCCTGGGGCTCAGTGCAGACCCCGGGGCACAGGGGAGCAGCAGGACCCCTTACACTTGGTGGGTGCTCTTGGCTTTGCTCTCGTCGCTCTTGGATCCCAGCCTGATCCGCATCGCGGAGCGGAACTTCCCAGGACTCTGCGGGAATCAGAGTGGGAAGGGGAGAGAGAAAAACGCTTGGTGAGGGAGAAATCCACCTGAAATGATGCAGATTCTCCAGCAGGTATCCAGCTGTACCCGCCCAAAATCTCACAGGCACCAGGAATAAGGTGCTGCAAACCCTTTCCCTTCCCAAACATCTGCATCAACCCTGTCTGAGAGAGCTTTCAGGGGAGGCAGTGCTGCAGGAGCACCCTGGGCTCTTGGGCTCCCCAACAGTCCCAAATGGAGCAGCACGAGGCCCTGCCCTGTCCCCACACACCCAATGTACCTGTGGGGACATTGGCACCTCGATGGGTAACTCTGCCACCACTGTGTCCCTGCAAACACAGAGCACAAGGGTCAAAACAGGAACTCCAGCCTCTTCCCACATCCCCCCCTGCACCAGGGCTGTCAGGGTAGTGATAGAGCAGTCAGCAAAACCCACAATCCTTGGATCAGTCCTATTGAGCCCTCCTGGCTGAAGGACACCCCCATCTCTCTGGCACTGCCCTCCAGGGACACATTCAGTGCATGGTGCTCACAGTCCTGCCTTCTCCTCTGATGCTTTGCACACCAAACGGTGATTAACCTGCTCCGTGGGCAGCACCGAGATGGCTGAGACCCATCCAGGAGGAAACGACCCGTGTGGGGACACGTGAGTGACACCCAGCTCCTCACCCGGGCTTCCAAACCACTGTAGCCCTCATTGTCCTCAGGTGGCCCTGGGTCTGCTGCAGCTGCTGGTGCAGGTGCTGCAGGTGCTGCTCCAGTGCCCGGTTGCTCTCCTGCAGCTGCTGGTTCTCCGTGCTGGTCACTTGCTGGGAGCTGTGGAGGCTCCGGCAGCGCCGCTCCAGCTGTGGGGTGGCAACCAGGACACTCAGAGCCCACCCAAATCCCCACGTGCAATAATCAATAACCCAATCAATAACCATCTCCTTACACCCGGGGCTGAATTACTGTCCCCCCACCCCGAGGCTGGAGGGTGGGAAACTCAACAACTCAACTTGGGCCCTCTGGGATGGAGGGGAGTGTGGGGATGGGGGTGGCAAATGTGGTGGGGAGGGTCCTGTGTGACAACCTGCAGCGAGGGCTGGTGGGGACACACCAGGGTCAGCTGTGCAGCGCCCTGGGATGGTCACAGCCCAGCCCAGAGACCCAAACACCGCTGTGCAGAGCCCTGGGGTGGTCACAGCCCAGACCAGAGACCCCTGACACACAAAGGGGGGTTGGGGCCAGCGCACCTCCATCTGTGCCGAGACCAAGCGCTGCACCTCCCTCTCGCTGGCGTCCAGCACTCGCCGCAGCTCCTCGCCCTGCTGGTGGCTCCGGGCCGCGCTCTGCGGTGGCACAAGGACATTGCCACCCACTCATCCATGGGAAGCTGCCGAGGGGGTTTGGGGTGCTGGGACCCCCCGGAGCAGCCAGGGACCCACCTGCTGCTGCAGCCGCAGCTGTTCCTGCTGGATCTGCTGCTCCAGGACCTCGCAGAGCTGCTGCACGTCCTTGTCGTGCTCGGCCACGCGCCTGTGGCGACAGCGGGGCCGGGGGGAGGTGTGAGACCCCTCCAGAGGGGGTGCAGGGCCCTGGGACCCCGCACCGCCCGCGGGAGCCTCAGGGGGGCTGGGTTTGCCTGGAGGGGGGCACCCAGCACGGTGTGTCCGGCAGTCCGACATCCTTTTGCCATCCCATCCGTGACTGTAGAGGGAGCCCGACCCCAAACACCAGCGGAACCTCTGGGAGCCGCTGGGAATGCGCTGAAAGCACCCAGCTTTCTCCACACGGCTGGAGTGTCCCCCCAGGGCCCCATCCCTGTCCCCATCCCTCCTGTCCTGCCCCTGTGCACTGTCCTGGGGTGACTCACTTGTTCAGAGTCAGCTCCAAAGCCTCCTTCTCGCTCCTGGCTTCTTGGATGCGGTGCCTCATCTTGGCCAGGAAGTCCTCCAGGTTGCCCAGGAGCTCGGGCTCATCCTGCCGGAGCTTCAGCCAGAGCTGCCAGATCTCCTGCCTGCAGGGAGAGGGGTGTTTTGGGGTGAGCATCCCCCCAGAACCCCCGAAGCCAGGCCAGCTGAGTCATGTAACTCACACTTTTTGAGGTGTGTGAGGCCAGATGAGATTGGGGTCACTGTGACCCTGTTCCTGTGCTCAGCCCAAAGGCATCTCCAAGGCATTTCGGGGTTCCCTCTCTGTGTGGGGGAGCCTTTCCCATGGGCACCCATGGGTGCCAGGCAGGGCACTTACTCTTCAGAGAGGTTTTCTGTGCCCAGCTGCTCCATGAAGGCAGCGAAGTGTCTGCGCTCCTCGCTGTCGCCCCCTTCCAGGGCCGGGGCAGGGAGGACCAGCCGCACCCTCCGAGATGCCGTTTTCCGCCGCCGATGATCCCTGGCAGCTTTTTGGGAGCTCAGGAACTGCCCTGCTGACAGATATCCCAAATCCTCAGTGCCCAGCCGAGGAAACAGCAAAGCCCAAACCCAACGATTCCCCCTCCCCGCGGTTCGGCACAACAGGACCCTGCACCGGGTCAGCCAAGGGCTGAGAGCTGGGCATGGGGACGATTCATCCCGTGCCACACAGCAAGGGCAGCATTTCCCATCCCCCAGGAGAGCCCCGGGACCGTGCCCAGGATCAGCCCGGGCTGCACTTACGGAGCCCAGCCATGAACTCCTGTGTGCCCACGCTGCCGGTGCCAGCAGCATCCAGCCCATCAAACACGAGCTCCAGCTCCTCCCTGCTGCACGGCAAACCTTCCTCCTGCAATTTCTAAAACCAGAGCAAACCAGGGTAAGAACCCAGCCATCTCCCCATCTCCAGTCCCCCAGCAGTGCTGGACCCCAGGTGTCAGCCCCACCCTCACCTGCACGTCCGAGCAGGTGACGACTCCGGCCTGCTCCGTGTCCCTGTCACTGAGGAGGAGCTGCACCCTCTGCACTATTTCAGACGCCCATGGTGGCTCCTCAGCAGAGCTGGGTGCTGGTGCTGGGGCCTCCCTGGAGCCCTCGTGCAGCTGCTTGCGCCGGCTGGAGCCCAAGCGCCGGCCCTTGGTGCCCGCCCGGCGCTCGGACATGGCCTGGCCTGGCCTGGCAGGGTCACCCGTGGCTGCTGGACCTCTCCTCACTGGAGCCTTTGCTCCAGCCTGGTGGGACACAGCAGAGAGGGACCTGGCTGGAAATTCATTTTGTTGCTGTCAAGGGCCCAAAACCCGATTGCTGAGGAGGGTTTGGCAACAGGAAGGGAAGCCCTTATCTCAGATTGCACGGCACGGACAGAGCCTGGATGTGCAGCAGCAGCAGCTGCCCCCACCAGCCCCCCCAGGGCTCCCAGCCCAGCTCCCTCCCCATGAACAGCTCCTTCTGCCACCAGCCAAGTGCCCTTCCCAAATCTCCCCATGCCCTTCCCCAGCTGTGGAGGATGCACAGGGCACCAGCACCAGCAAGGGCCACCCAGGAGGTGACACAGCCAGGAGGTGACACCAGCCAAGGACCAGCCAAGGTGAAGCTGGAGGTCTGAGCAAGACGTGCTGGTTCCACCTGCCTTCTCAGAGCTCAGCAGCGCTTTTAGAATTCCTCCCCCAGTTTTCACACCCGTGAGTCACCTCCGGGCAGAGGACGTGAGGCCTCGGGCGGTTTCCATCACGCTGCTGCTCACCCAGGCTGGTGGGGCCTGAGCTGGGGACCCCCAGTGCCCTGTCCCCAGCCTGGCTGGGTGGCCGTGTCACCAACAGCCACCCTGCCATCCCTGAGAGGGGCATCCCTGAGAGGAGCTGAAGCTCTGAGGGAAGGAAGCCACAGCCAGGGCAGCAGTGACGCAGGGCTGGGGCTGGGCTCCACTGCCTGAGCCCAACTCTGCACTCCCAGCCCAGGGAGACCCCCGGCTCCTCCAGCCTCTGCCCCCCTTCCTTTTGCCATGAGAAACAGATCCTGCTAAATCCCAGTGTACATCAGAAATGTGGGAATAGGCCCCAAAAACAGCCCCAGCCCCTTAAACAAGAGGAGTTTGCATCATGGCGATGCTGGAGTCCCACAGGACCAGGAACAGCTTTGTGGTGGTCCCGGCCTCTAAGATGGCAGAAGTGGGAGCTCTGGGGGGCAGGGGGGTGTTTAAGGTATGGGGAAGCCCCTGGTTACCTGTCCCAGCCCCAGGGCAGGTGAGCTGAGCCCACAGCATGATGGAGGTGCTGGACAAGCAGGGGGATGGGATGGGATGGGATGGGATGGGATGGGATGGGATGGGATGGGATGGGATGGGATGGGATGGGATGGGATGGGATGGGATGGGATGGGATGGGATGGGGTGGGATGGGATGGGATGGGATGGGAACTGTGCCCCCCCAGCCAAGCAGGGACCCCATGGCACCACCTCTCAGTGTCCTCCTCCCTCCCTGCACTGCTCCCAGCCATCAGAAAGGGGCCCCAGCCACAGTCCCCACAGGCAGCGAGAAAAAGCCCCCTTGGATCACCAACAGCAAGAAAAACCCTGTATTTCCCTCCTTTTTCTATTTCTTAAGGTGAGGCCCGAGCTACCCCCCCGAAAAGCAGGACTTACCCTCCCCAGATGCCGAGGGGGACGCTCAGGGTTGGGGCACACGAGGCCGAGGGGCTCCCCAGGCCAGAGGGGACGCTGCTCCCACCCCGAGAGCGCTGGAGCCACCCCCAGCCCCTGCTGTCATCTCTTTCTCAAGGCACTTTCCGTCTGGGTAACACAACTGCCGCTGCTCACACATTTCCTGTTTGCTGTGCTGCGAGTGGGGTGAGGGAAGGACCCATCCAGAGGCTCTCAAACCTGCCCAGATCCCAAGGCAGCTCTGCAAGGGCACTGCCAGTGCCATGGGAAGTGCAGCAAAGCCCCATCCTTTCCTTGTTTGCAATAGTCCAGGGCCGGGGGGTGTTTGGGGTGGGGGGAATAGCAGGTGAACAGCAAATGTTATTTGAAGACTCCAAATAACCCAAACTACAAGATTATCTATAACCCCAGATTATATCATCCCATCAAAGACAGAACAACCTGAAAATCCCCCATGTGGAGGCTCTTTGGCCCCAGAATTTGAAGATGTCCCCTCTGTGTATTCTCTGATGTTTTATTTAAGGTTCCTGCCTGATTTATAAACTGGGCTTTAAACCCAGCACCAAATCCACTGGCTGCCCGTGGACTGCAGCCATTCTGCTTCACACGGGGATGGGGGAATCAGATGGATCACAGGCCTTTTTCCTACTCTTTAACTGCAAAACATGAAGAGAGCTCAGGCAGCAGGAAACACTGTTATCTCCAGGTATAACTGGGACAAACATCCCCTGGCTCCCAGCAGATCTGAGCCCAGGCTGCCGGGACAGGAGCTGTGGGATGCCCCAGCTCTCTCTGCCCTTCTGAACTGGTGAAATCCCTCACTGGGAAGCAGCCACACTCTGCCCATTTGCTGTTTAGCCTAACAAAGCAGCACCAGGTCCATCTGCTCCATCAGGGCATTTTTGAGCTGGCTGAAAGCTCAGCTGGTTCTTCCCCACTCTGGGCAAAGCTGGTGCTGCTGACCCCAAACTGAAGCCACCCCTCAGTCAGGCTGGGGGGCTCAGCCCATCCCCTCGCCCTGCAGCCCTCTCTGCATTGCTCGCTGCTGCACAGAGAAGGCTGGGGTTTGGCTTTGCTTTCCCCAAGGATTTGAGGAGAATTTTTTCCCTTTTGAAGGGAAAACCCTAAATATCCTTGGGAGAGAATGATTTGTGCCTTCTGCCCAGCAGGACTCTGGGTCGGGATCGCCAGGATCGGGACCAGTCAGGGAGGGCACAGCCCGGGAGGGAGGGCAGGACCCTGCAGGGAGGGTCTGATCCAACCCCCGTGAGATGCTGGAAGGTGTCAGTGGAAGGGAGTTGAATGTGGACAGGGAAGGGAAGGGAAGGGAAGGGAAGGGAAGGGAAGGGAAGGGAAGAGAAGGACTTGCCCCTGCCCCCGAGGGGGTTTGACCCTCAGCATCCCTGCTCTGTGCTGAGGCCAGGCTGGGGTGGGAGCAGCAAAACACAGCTGGGCTGAAAGCAGGAGGTTTCCATCCGTTCCCCAGCTGCCAGGAGCCCATCACTGCTTTGTGTCCCAAAGCTGGGGGGACACAGCCCTGGGGTGTCCCAGGGACTCAGAGCTCAAGCCCTGGTGTGCAGCTCCCTCTGGCTCTGCCCAGAGCCCACAGACACGGGCAAAGGGGTTTCACTGCTTTATTTCTCATTTCTATTGCTCATCTCCTTCATTGCTGCTGCTCCTGGCAAACGGGAGGTGACAGCAGAGGGGAGCTCCTGGCAGCAGCCAGGGAGGTTTGGAAGGACTGACATAAGGGGAAAGATTAGAGGGGCTGAATCTGTAGGGTTTGACTCAGCAGCAGCTCAAAGGCTGAGTGAGGGGATGTTGAGGGCCATGGGCCTCACAGGTGTCCCCCCACACTGCAGGGACAGGCAGGTGCTTCAGGGATCCCCAGTAACAATGACACAAGGCTGTTCATTGCCATCAACTTTCATCCAGGTCCTCTGCAAGTCAGCTCATTTCTCACATTAACCAGACCCTGAATCTGCACCCAAGCCTTGCTCAGTCCTCCAAGGGAGCAGACAGTGGCAGAGACTTCCCTGACTCCCAGGGGACCTCAATGCCACCCAGGAAATGCCACTGCACATTTCCACCACGAGTTCTTGTTTCCCCATCCACAGCGTGGGCCATCCCTGTGGGCACCCAGCACCCTTTATTTAAAGGGACAAGGGAGGGGAGCAGCTTGCCCGTGGCTAATGGCCACCTGCACCATGGGCCAGGGTGCTGAGGGTTCGGGGGAACAGGGGCACAGTGAGGAAAGGGGAACCATGGGGGCAGCAGAACAACCACCTTCACACAGGAGTCCTGCAGGGACACACAGGTGGCAGTGGCTTCTGCTGGGACACAGTGGCAGCACCACTGTCCCCAGGGAATGGGGTCCAGCACATGGATTGTGGCAAGGTTTTATCCCTCTCAGCCCTCCCAAAGGCAGATCCCAGCTCAAGCTCCAGACCCCAGCCCAGGGCTCCAGACCCTGGAACACCCTCCTCCCCCAGCCAGACCCTGCTCCAAATTACCCACATTAACCCAGAATTCCTTTCTGCACAAGTGTTTATTCAGAGTTAACACTTAAAGACAAACAGGTTTTCCCCTTTCCCCACATACACTTAATAGCATTATTTTAAATATAAATAAACATTTAGTGCTGGGAGCTTGGCAGCTTCACCGACAGCAAAGTGCATGGTGGTGCAAGGTGGGAGAAAACCCTGTCCCTTTTCTTCCTGGGACCATCTTGCACCAGAGTCCAAATCCAGCAGAGCAGGAGATGAACCCCATGAAAGTGCAGAGACCTGACAGTGTCGAGTCCCTCAGGGACTCATCCTTCAGTGCTGGAACTGAGCAGCCTCTGCTCCAGGCCATCCCTTGGTCCCAGAGCAGAGCCAGGTGAGGGTCCCTCTCCCCACCAGCCCCAAAGGAGAAAAAGTCCAGGAAAACAAGCTACAATTCCTTATTTCAGCATCATCCCTGCTGGTGAGCAAGGACTTCTTCCTAGAGGAGTCCAACAGAGCCAGAGCAGAGGCTCCCCAGCCTGGTGTCAGGGCTGAGGGAGGCAGGAACGTGGCACAAGCAGCACCACTCAACAAGCCAACAACAAAGGTGGGATTTAGGGCCAGCAGAGTGCAGGGGATCCCAAAGCCTCCCAGGCAGTGCTGGTCCATCAGTGGCTGCTCCCAGTGAGTCACCCCAAGGAAGGGCTGTCCAGGGAGCAGCTTCCTCTCCCCAGCAGCCTCCACGTCACTCTGCTCCCACACTCATAGACAAGTGCTCAGGTCCATCTGCTGAGACAGAGGGCCATCCCCATGTGCCAGCAGCCAGGGCGTCCCAGGGCTCTACAGTCCACACCAGTGACTTTTCTTACAGATATCTGGTGCCACCAGGTGGCTGGGACACAAGTGTCCCCTGGACAGCAGGACAGTGCACAGGGGGGGCACAGGACAGGCACAAGGACAGTGTTTGGTGCCAGCTCAGGGCAGGGGACACTTCTCTGTGGCCAGGGCAGTGCCTTGGTCCCACCAGGCCCATCTCAGTCCTCCAGCCCCACCATGGGGTTCCTCCTCTACATTGCACACAGTGAAGGTCCCTCAGGACCCCAGAGCTACTCATAAATAGGGAACTACAGACTCTACATTGCTTGGTACAGATCAGCACAGGGCAGGGCAGGAGCCACGGGCACCCCGGTGTTGGCAGCTGCCCCGTGGGGTCACGGCTGGGGCCGGGCAGGGACGATCCTCCTCTTGGCACTGTAGAAGTCTGAAAGGAAGAAGGAAAGGGTTGGGAAGTGTCTCCAGCCTGCTGGGAGCAGCAAGGCAGGAAGAGGGAGGTGTCCCCACGAAGGCACCCCAAAATGAGCCCAGGTGGGTTTCACCCTAAAGCCCCCACCCGAAGCTGCTGGAGAGCAGAGCTAAGTCTGCATCATCTCTTCTGTTTGTCTCACTTGCATTTCCAGGCCCTGACCTTGGAGGATAGGAAGAAATTTTTCACTGTGAGGGTGGTGAGACACTGGCACAGATTGCCCAGGGAGATTTGGGATGCCCCAGCCCTGGAAGTGTTCAAAGCCAGGCTGGATAAAAGCTTTGAGCAATCTGATCTAGTGGGAGGTGTCCTTGCCCATGGGACTTTAAAATGATCTTTTTAAGGTCCATTCCCACCTCTTAGTAGTCTATGATTCTATTATTGGGTCTGGCCGTTGGAACTGCAGGTGATGAATTTGGGGGCATCTTCAGCTACAAAACCCACGGGCCCAGTGCCAGTCCCCTGCACAAACCCCAGCAGCAGAAGGCACCCAACTTGTGGCCTTTTTCCCTTTGGAAGATGGACTCTGCTTCCCTAGGAGAGATCCACAGAAGGTGGGTCCCTCCCCATGCCCAAGAGCCAGGCAGAGCTCTGGCACCCAAGTCCCCCCATCTGTCCCTGCCATGGCATCAATGCCACCAAGCCCCAGGGACTGCCACCCAGCCCCCAGGGACTGCCACCCAGCCCCCAGGGACTGCCACCCAGCCCCCAGGGACTGCCACCCAGCCCCAGCACCCACCTTTAATCGTGGTCTGCCCACGTTTCAAGCTCTGTGGGGAACCAGCCTTGTAAACCTTCGAGCTTTGCTGGGACTCCTCAGGACAATTTCTGCCAGCTCGCTCCTTGGGGGGGACCCTGTGGGCCGAGGAACTCCTGCTGTCACTGCTGATGACAGCCCTGACCAGGCTGTGAACCTGCTGGGGCGGCTGCTCAGCCACGAGGATCCTCTCCCACTTGAAGGGCCCTTCCAAGGGAGTCTCTGTCTCGAAGTTGAAGTTCCAGCGCTGCTGAGCTTCTTCCAGCTGTTGTCTTATCTTGTCCTCAAAGTCGAGCTGGAGCTGATCGTGGTCCACGGGGCCAAAGAGGTTCCTGCAGGCCTTGCTGCTGCATGGGGTCTGCCCAGCCCTGCTCTGGGACAGCGGCATCGTGGTGGCTGAGAGGAAACCAGAGTGAGTTACAGGGGTTGGGATGACAGGATGACTGAGGGCAGTGCTGGCCACCAGGACAAAGCACATGGTAGCCAAGGTGGGACAAGCTGGGCTGAGCTCTGCAGTGAGGCAGCCCAGAGGGGACTGACACCTCTGGACTCTGAATTTGGAGATTTTAGCAGAGGCTTGAGCATGGCTGAGGTCAGAAACAGCCAGATGGGGAAGGTGCAAGTGCCAACATTCCCCATTCCTCCTCCAGCAGGCAAAGCCCTGCCAGGTCAGAGCACCCAGCACCTCAACGCTGCCACAGGCTCCATCCTCAGCAGCCCTCGGGGTGCCAAGCTCAGAGCCACACCAGGATGATGCTCCCCTGGCTCCCAGACGCTGCCCAACCTGCTCATTCCCACTCCCATGCACGCAAAGACAAGTTGGCACACGGGCAAGTGAGGCAACAGGATGTTTTTCTGGCCAGTTTCTTCATCTCAAAAACCCAGACCCAGTGGTAAGGAAACCTCCAAGCAACTGCAAGAACATGCCACAATCCTGACCCCTCTGCTGACCACCCTCCTTATCTGCAAGGAGCTGTTGGGTAACCAGAAACAAGACCTTGTTTGTTTTTTTTCAAATCGGTGCCCAAAGCCTTGACCTTCCCAGTAAGTGACAAAGCCTTCCCATCCGAGCAGTCCTGCCCCTGACACAGTGTGGGCACAAGGGACCCCTCACTACACCCACACCCATGAGGAATCTCGACATAGAATTGTTAAGGATGGAAAACACCTGCAAGATCATCGAGTCCAGCTGATAAGAGTCAGCATTGCTCTGGTATTTGAGTTTTCAGAGCTAAGCCTTGCTCCCCCCGGGACAGCCACACTCATTAAATCTGCTTTAAAAAGGAAGATTCATAGCTCCCAGTGCCCACCTAATCTGAGACCCTCAAAGTCAGGCTACGAAAGATCCTCCCTATCCCAAAACTTCCCCAAGAAGTGGGTTTTCAGCCTCGTGCAGGGAAGATTTCTGCCCAAATTCAGCACTTGTAGCCCCTCTGAATTGTCTGTCCCACACTGTCTTTCCCACATTCCACCCCTTGAAGCGTGCAAGAAATAACTGGATGTGGCACTGGGAGCTCTGGTCTAGTTCATGAGGTTGGTCAGTGGTTGGATTCGAGCATCTTGGAGGTCTTTTCCAAGCCTTACAATTTCCTGATCTATTACCAGGCACGGTGTGCTGGGGGCAGCTGGGGAGTGTCCAGCCCGGGGGCTCGGGGGGGGCACATTCTGTCCCTGGGGCCACCCCTGTGCTCAGACTCAGCATCCCCGAGTAAAAATAGAAATGCAGCTTCCTATCCGCGGGTAGTGCGAGCTCCCAGGCAGGGTGACCTCACTGCCAGGCAAGTCCCAGCATGTCCAGGCAAG
>JAHLSL010000083.1:2196774-2207332 GCA_025920805.1 Petroica traversi | reverse complement strand
GCCGCGGGGCCAGCCGGGGTTCCCTTCCGCCCCAGGCCGGCCCCGCGGCCGCCGCTCCGCTCCTGCGTGTGCCCCCTCAGCCCCCCATCCTGCCCCCAGCCCCTCTTCTCCCATCCCGGCTCCCGGGAATGTGCGCGGTGCCAGAGGACAGCCGGGCACCCCAGGATCGTGGGCACCGGGACCCCCTTCCCCTGACGGCGGGGACCTGTGTCAGGGGATGCAGGGACCCCCTTCCTTGGGGAGTGCAGGGTCACCCCTATGGCAGGAGATAGAGGGACCCCCATCAGGGGATGTGGGGAACCCTTCCTGGGCGGGGGCAGGGACCCGGCATCAGGGACCAGAGGGAAACCTCAGCCTGGAGATACAGTGCCCTCCTTCCCGGGAGGTGCAGGGATCTCCCCACCAGGGAATACAGGGACCCCCCATGAGGAGATGCAGAGATCCCCTTCCTAGAGGGGAGCTGGGGACTGGGAAACAACGGAAACAACTCCATGAGGGATGCAGGGGCCTCCTTGTTAGAGGATGCAAGGACCCCCCAGCAGTGGATTCAGGGGTGCCACATTCCAGCCAGGAGATGCAGAAGTTCGGCCGCTCGAAGGGGCTCCCGTCCTACCCAGGCTGTTCCACCCACCAGGAAGGAGATCGGTGGATTAAGGAAGGGGCGGCTCAGCCCCTCGGGGTGCCAACCTCAGAGCCACCCCGGGATGAGCTCCCCTGGCCCCCGGGCACTGCCCAACCCATCCCGGGCTGCCCCCAGCCTCTCCAGCTGGATTGTCTCCCCCGGGTCTGGCTCTGCTCCACCAACTGAACCCCGGCACCCGCTGTGGGTGGAAAAAGTGTTTGGAGTAGAATCCGCAGCTCTGAGTCCTGCAGATGTCCAGGCAGGGGGGAGGAGGAGGAACAAGTCTGTGCATGTCCTGTGATGAGGATTTGAGGGGATCTGTGCCTTAGCTGGAAAACACATCCAAGTCCATAGGCAGGAAAAGTGTGAAGCCAGGGCAGCTTCTGCTGGGGCTGCTGTGTGGGGCTGGAGGGCACCTGCCCTGAGCCTGGTCAGTGGGTCCATCCCTGCCCTGTGGCCAGAGAATGGAAGGGATGCCCCAGAGCCAGCCCAGCCAGGCCACAGGGGCCCTGTCCTGCCCAGACCTCACGGCTTGGGCACATGGAGACAAACACAACCTGCTCCCGTGGGCACAGGAGGTGACAGCACCACTCCAAGTGACAAAGACCATGTTAAAGTGATCCCTTGGGAATACCAGTTCTCCTCAAAAGCCCCTGCAGGCAGCAGGTGCCGGGGTGCTGAGGAGGACCCTTGGTGTGCAGACCACTCCTGCTTTTTCCAGCTGGACCAGCAGCTTCCCACCGGCCAGAGCAGCTGGAAAATATGTCCGGGCATGTTTGACTGGAGGCTCTCACATGCTGCAGGAGGATTTTGCAATCACCCGTCCCCACTCTGTGAAGCTGGGCTGTGCCAAGGTGCTGAGATTTGGATCAGTGCTGGCTGCTCAGCCCGTTGGGTGCCTCCAGACAGGCACAGTGGGATGGACAGGAAAGGTTGAAGGAGGATGAAAAATGGGAAATCAAACTCACGCTACACACCACTGAAAATCCATCCTGGAAAGCTGCACTCTGGACCTAAACACTCCAAAATTCATCCTGTCTTTGTGTTTGGAATATGCAGGAGAGGAGGGGGCAAGTTGGGACAGGGAAGCTGTCACTGATTTTCTTACCTGGGATTGATTTTTGCTCCTGGCTGCAAGGAGCAGCCTTCAGAGCCTCCCTGGAGAGGTGGCTGTGGCACTGGGTGGTTGCAAATCATTCCCTTGCCAAGCTCCAGCTCTGCTCCAGCTGCAGGTGAGGTTTGCTCCCTCTGGATGTGAGGGATGCAGTTGGCATCCCCAGCTGTAGCACCGTGGGCATCCCCCGGGTCAGTGCAGCTCCAGTGCCACCTGGGACTCTAGGATGAAGCAGCATTTACCAGAGGATGCTCCCTGCTTAAAACAGATCCTTTTTTCCATAAAAGCCCCCTCTCCCAGTGCACAGAAGGAAATGGGAACATCAAACCAGCACTTTTTGAAGTGGCAGAGAAAGGAGCTTGTGCAACCCAGAGCAACTCCACAACCAGTGATGCAAGAGGGAGGGATTCAAAAAGTGAGATAACCGACCAGCCTGACTGCTGGGAGTTACACCAGGGATTCATCTCAGGGCTAAACCAATGAGAAAAATCAATCAGACATAGATTTTCCTTTAGGAAAGTAACTCTAATTCTCTCAGTGATTTTTTGGTGGGGTGAGGGTTCACTCCCTGCACCCTGGGATGGGGCGGGGGGGGAGTTGTGGGCAGGTTTCTGGCTCTTGGAAACTCCACTCTCGCTTCCCTTCCTCCAGGAGAGGGGAGCTCCAGTATCGGAGGAGACCTCAGCCAAGTGGGTTATTGGAAATGGGAAGTGGGGAGAGGGATGGCGTCAGGGTCTGGGGCAGGAAGTCCATGGGCACGTCTGCAGTGGCATTACCAGAGAAAAAAGGGGGGTGGGGAAAAGAGTGATTAAGAAGATGATACAGGAACTTCAAAAAAAACAGAAAATCCCAGAAGTGATTCACGGTGTTTGATCCCACAACACAGGAGGAGGAGAAGGAGGAGGGCAGATACAGGACTGGGGACCAGGATCAGCGCCGAAGGCCATTTCCTTCTCACCATTTATAGTTGCAGTGTGGGATCTGTCACCTCCCCCGTCCCAGGCTCACCTTCCCCAGGGGTCCCAAACCTGGGAGGGGTGTGGTCGTGGGAGAATCCATGTTTATAATTTCCTTGAATAACCCGTCCTAATGCCTGGAAGCAAAAGGAATATATTAAACGACTGCATATTTCACAGCCTTCAAAGGAACCTCCTTCCCAGCACCGGGGGCACCCAAACACTGAGCAGCGGCGGCAGCTCAGCCGGGGAGCCCTCGGGAGCGTTTCATTCCCAGGGGATCTCCCCAGGTGGGTCCCGCAGAAGCCGAAGGGAGTGGAAGCCTCTGCAGACACGGAAACAAACACATTACTCACGGCAGCAGAGCCGGAGTGTGACTCAGCCCATCCTCGGCACAGCCAGGGATCCGGCAGGGAACGTGCCCGGGCACATCGCTCTGACTCCGAGTCCCGTCCCTGTCCCGTGTCCTCCTCTGACTCGGGGAGCAGCACCCCCAAAAGCTACGGGGATATGCGTGGGAGTTCCAGCGTGGAGCAGGGAACGGCTTGGTCGGACGGAGGAATCGGGGTTGGAATTCTCCAGCCTCGGACAGGATGGAGAACGGGGAAATGTGGCTTCGTGTTTACAGCAATAACACTGAGGTCCAGCCCGCGCTCGTAAGGACGTTTCAAGTGCACACAAATTCCTGCGTGTAGGGATTTTACACAGTTTTGAGATTAAGTGGTCAAAGGTCTACGTGAAGAGGGTTTTTTAGGGCAGGGAAATAATATTCCTGTTAGATCAACCAGCGCAGAGAGAAAAACAGCAAAGATTTGGGCAGATGAGTATCCTTCAGGTCTTTTGGAAAGGAGATAGCAGAGATCTATTTTTCAAGCTGAGATAAACTCTGCATGAAGGTGAATTTCTGCCCAGGGAAACACCCTGAGAATGGGGCGAGCTAACTCAGGACCTCTGCCCCAGCACAGAGAGTGGGGATGAGTACATGGGGCTGGGGTTCAGTCCTGCAGAACACACCATCCTACACCCCAAATGTCCAACCAGGGCTGTGTCCCACTCCATGGGGCACAGGGGTGATTCTTTTCCCTCCTCAAACAGCTTTAACTTGCCAGAACATCCCAGGCAGGTGGAAATTGCTCAGCTCAGGACAGCAGATTGCCAGTGACAAAGTCCTGAGTATTCCAGCACTAAAACCCCTCTTCAGCAAGATTCAAATCACCAAGCATTTTTTCTGTGTGCTTTTTTTTTTTATTATCTCTGCTAAAAAGCTTTTTTCTTTTAAGTGGGAAACGTGAAGGCTCTTAATGAAACCCTCACGCTCCAGCAGAGGTCTAAATGAACCCAGTGTTCAGCTGGAGGGCGTTTATATCCCAGCGAAGCCTGTTTTCCCATCAGCTCTTTGAAGTGCCCAATTAAGTGATTTTATACTAATAGGATTTTCCCAGGAAAGAAAGACAAGAATGACAAAACGCTGAATGCTTGATTAACTCTGCCCCTAAAAGAACTCGGATCGTGTTAATTGACTGTTCCCCTGCCATATCCAGCCCTTGTTTGCCCCATTTATGAAGGCATTTTGATGAGACACCAGACCCAGCAGAGTGGAAATAGAGTCGCACCAAGCACAAATGGGGGATGAGACAGTCCTAAAACAAGGCCTTTGCTTACTGGAAATATTCCTGGATGCGGGAGCCGGGCTATGAATTGGTCGCTTCATTCGGCCCCTCACTCATTTTCATCCAAGATTGTTTTTAGCCCCATTCATAGTCATTAACGTAATTGCTTCACTGACTTTCCATGAGCAGCTTGGAAGCTTTGTGGGGTTTTTTTGCTGGCAGCAAAGGCCTCATTGTTCGCAGCGCGGCCGGGCGGCTGCAGTACCTGGCTCCAAACCCTGCACCCGCCTGCCCCTTTATTCCCTTGCTGCTCCACCTCATTGCCCACGGCCCCGAGCGCGCCAGGAAGGGGCAGACGCTGGAGGGGACACGGACACCCCGCTGGGAACCGGGGCCAGCGGCTCCAGCCTCTTGCAGAGCTTCCTGCAGGGAATAAGGTCCATCCAAAATGCCCACCGGGCATTTTGCAGCAGCAGCTCCCCACAGGCATCTCAGCCAGGGCAGGGGGAGGAAGAGCAGAGCCTTACCCAGCAGGATTCCCCCCGTGGGTGGGAATGAGCAAGTGGAGCGTGGGCAGGATTGTCCCTGTCCATGTTCACAGGTCCCCAGCCCTCAGTGCAGCTCGGCCCATGGAAGCTGTCAATGGATGAAAGTTCTTCCCAATGCACGGCACGTGTGGCATGGTGCTGCTGCTGAGGGATTTGTTGCTCTCCAAGCCTTGGGATGGTTTGAAATCCATCGCGAGCTCGACCCAGCCCTTTATAGCTGTGTGTGAGAAGGAGGTGAGGATGGGAGCTCTGACTAAGCACTTGCTCATGATGTGACCTCTGAAACAACCTTGATTCCATGGGGCCCCCTCTGCCTGGAGCACTCAGACGCCAGGATGGGCCTCTCCACTCCCAGTTGCTGGGAGTTTGGGGCTGTCCCACAACACCCAGGGCTCTGGGATGTGCATGCTGGCCCACTTGCCCATCCCAATAGCCGCTGGCTCAGCGTGTGTCACCGTCTCCTGGGATCTCCAGTCACACCTTTCAGGAATGCCCCAGTCGATCACAGTTGTGATTCACTTCTCCCTTGTGCTGGGGGGGCGAGGAGTGGGGCTGGGCGTGGGCAGAGGGAGGGAAGGGGCAGAGCCAGGGGCAGGCAGACCCTGAACATGCCAAGAAACAGGATCTGTAGGAGGGCAGAACCAGGACCCAGACCACAGACAGACAGACAGACAGAGCCCTGCCTTGCATGGTGACTTGTGCACAGCCCAGAGCAGAGTACAGGTAGTGGGAGGGGACAGCTGGCAATAAAGCCATGGGTGAGATATGGCAGCCACCACCTTGACACCAGGGTAAGGGTCGATTGCACTTTTCCTCCTTCGTGTCAGCCAGGCAGAGCAGGATTTCCGGGAATGGGGATGGAGAAGCAACTTTCACCCCACTGGCCTTGACCCCGAGCTGGGCTATGGGGGTGGACAAGCTCCACACACTAGAGGGGCTCTGTCCACTTCCACAGAGCTCAAACTCAGGGAGTTCCAGGTGCCAAAACAAAACCCTACTCTTTCAGTTTCAGCCACTCTCCTGTGAAAATCCACCTTGCAACAGGGAAGAAAATTTGCTGGAATTTGGAGCTGTGGTCAGCAGTGCAACAGAGGCTGGAAACAGGGCTAAAATGTTCTGTACTTCATCCCCCAGCAGTATTGCTGCACCAGAACCATTCCCACCTCCACACAAACCTTGGCTTTGCAAAACACTGAGAGATTTATAGATTACCAGCTGTAAATCCACAAAGGGAGAAGGAGTGAGACAAAGGGAGAGGAATGCCATAAAACTGGGAAGTGCCTGTGCCCCCATGCTGGGCACTGCTAAGGCCCACACCTCAAGTACTGTGTTCAGTTTTGGGGTCCTCATGGCAAGAAAGACATTGAAGAGCTTGAGTGTGTCCAGAGAAGGGAACAGAGCTGGGGAAGGGTCTGGAGCACCAGGAGCAGCTGAGAGACATGGGGGGCTCAGGCTGGAGAAAAGGAGGCTCAGGGAGGAGCTTCTGACTCTGCACAACTCCCTGACAGGTAGGGGCAGCCAGGGGTGTCAGGCTCTGCTCCCAGGCAACAAGGGACAGGACAGGAGGCAACGGCCTCAAGCTGCACGAGAAGTTCAGGTTGGATTTTAGCAAAAATTCCTTCACCAGAAGAGTTGTCAAGCACCTGCACAGGCTATCCAGGGCAGTGGCAGAGTCACCATCCCTGGAAGTATTTTAAAAAAGGTGTGCATGTGGCACCCAGGGACATGGGTTAGTGCTGAACCTGGCAGTGCTTGGGTGAGCAGTTGGACTTGATGATCTTAAAAGGACTTTTCCAACCTCAATGATTTCATGATTCTATGAAACATGAAATCCTGAAAATATTTACAGCTTGAAAAATACCCCACAGGTCCGTCAAACATTCCCTGCAGAGGGGAACTCCTGACTCCAAATCTGGCGGGGTTTCATCCACGAGTTTCCAAGCAGCACGTGTCAGCCAGGCAGCTGCAAGGACAGCTTGGCAGGAGTGGCAGCAAACCACACCTGGAGCTTATCTCTCCAGCTGGGGCAGCCTCCTCCCACAAAGTTTATAGTACAAGTGCATGAAAAGCTGATCAATCCAGCACCAGGAAGAGCAGCACCCAGTGCAGGAGGTGTAATAACACTGGTGTTAGGCAGAAATCCTCCCCTGCGACCAGACTGGTGAGGCCCTGGCACAGGTTGCCCATAAGCTGTGGCTGCCCCAACCTTGGAAGTGTCCAAGGCCAGGTTAGATGGGGTTTGGAGCAACCTGGGATAGTAAAAAGTGTCCCTACCCATGGTAGGGAATGGAACAAAATGTGTTTTAAGGCCCCTCCCAACCCAAACTATTCTGGGATTCTACAAAACACTGACTGCAAACACTTTGTATCCAACACTGAGAGCGAACCCTCCATCAGCAGGGAGGGCTGGGACAGCGCTGGGGCTTCCTGCTGAATATTTTTGAATATTCATGTTCTAATATTCATGTTCTAAGCAGCATCTGCCGACGAGGAGATAGTGACTCTCTCACAGCTGGCAGGGGTGATCTTCCCAAGTGACAGCCTGGGTGACAGAGTGCCCCACCCTGATACCTCTGCTGCACCCCGATAGCACAGTCCCGACAGAGTGCTGGGGCTGCCCAGGACCTGTCACACACCTCAGGGTGTTTTGGGGGTGGCATCAGGCAGTGGCACATTACAACCTCTGTGTTGTCCAGCAAGGTGCCCAAGAACAACAGTGTGACTGTAGCAGGATGAATCTCCTCACAATCAGGGAGGTTGTGGAGTGACACAGTTGGAACTGGTGACAGAATCCAGATGGGAGGGACACACACTTCCCTTTCCCAACTGGGATCACTCCCACAGAAAATCTGACGGCTAAAATGACTTAGAGGACCAAACAGAAACACCACCCAAGTCAAAGTGAAGATTTGTTCAAGTTATGTCAGCCACTAAATTATTAAATAATAGCCAAATGAATCACTTGGGAACGAACATAGCGTTCCTCTTGCATCGTCTATTTTATATTTGTCTGGATCCTGTGTTTATTTTAGTCCTCAGCCCTGTTTGTTTGAAGAACACTACCAGAGGAACTCACAGCCGTGCCCCAGTGAAACTGCAGAAATGAAAGAGCAACCCCAGACAGCGACGGTGCTTCGAGGAAGCCAGAACTCTACTTGTGTGCGAGCTGGGATGCGGCTTCAGCTCCAGCAACCACTTGACTGACTGACTGCAAAGCATGGCCAAGCAAAAGCTGGCTTTGCTCTGCCTGCTCCTGGCAGGTTGAGGTGTGAAGCTGGAGGCAGCTGCATTCCACAGCAGAGCAGGGGAGCCGCCTCTTTACAGCAGGTCCCGGCGCCGCGCCATCGCCCCGTGCGAGAGCTAAGGTCGAACCGGAGCAACTGGAATTGCACTCTTGCCCTTCAGCCTTTGTTTGCAAAAGGGGTTGATGCTCCAGTTTTTTCACTTTTTTTTTTTCTTTTCCAGCCAAGAGACTCTGCACTACAAAAGCACCAAAGCAGGGTGATGCATGGTGGGGACTGCAGCTCAGGTTTTGGGACAGTATTTCTGGGGCAGGATTTGAACAAGGGTACAGAGACAGGGATTAAATACAGCAGAAGTGCGTGCAGTGCTCAGCCACTTCAAGGAGCTGAGTGTCAGGAGACATTGGTGGTGAGATCATGGCAAATGAAAGTAAAACTGGAAACTGAAAAGAGGTGATAACAGCAGTAAAAGCTGCAGAAGCACTCAGGCACTGGGGGAACAGCTGGACTCAATGTTAGAGAGCTTTTCCAACCTTAGTGATTCCATGATTACATGAAACACAAAACCCTCAAAAAAGCCATAGGTCAAAAAATACTTCCAGCACTGGGTTCTGCTGACAGACCTGCACCGAAGCAGGAGAGTTCAGAGGTACAAGGTGTAACCTGCCCCAGGCTGCTGCAGAAGATCCATGGGCGCTGTGTGGTGTCTCTCTGGTTTGACTTGAAACACAAGGAAATGCAAAGGCAGAGGATGAAAGGCAAGGCCCTTTCATCAGTAACTCACTGCAGATCCTGCTGTGGCTGGAAGACAGAAGAGCAAAGCTCCAGAACCAGACTGAGTTTGGAAGATGGGGGGGGAATAACACCTGTTTGTCCAAGAGAGAAAAAGCTCTTCTTTCACAAAGCAACATTTGGGTCTGGACTTCTGCATTTCTTTTCTGTTCTTAGAGGGGAGGCAAATCAATTTAGTGGAGGAGAAACCAGAAATTGCCATGCTGCACCTCTGAACAGGGATTTGGCAGAGGGAAGCAGCAATCATTCCCAAGGCTCAGCTTTGAAATCAACACTGGATATGTTCCATACCCGCTCCCTTCAGCTTTCTGAACAGGGTCAGCTCTGAAAGGACAATGTACCCTAAAACCTGGTGAATTTGACTGGAACAGACAAAAAGTAATCTATTTTTCAAGGGATTTTTTTCCTTGCTTTTCTAACATTATCTGTCAGCATTCCTTTTCTCCAGTTTTTGTCCTAACTAGCACATGTATATGGACATGGCATCCTGCACATGGAGCAGTTTAACCAGAAGCATTGTCAGTGTTTAGGAGGATCACAACTCCTCACCCAAGCACAACCCTGTCTGAAGGTCATTGGAACAAATCCCAGCAAAAGCAAGGACATCCTCAACCTCTCCAGTTTCTAAGTGCAAGGCACATTCTTAACACAATGTTTGGTCATAAACAAGGAGCAGCATGTACATAAAAAGAAAAAAACAAGATCCTTTTCTTTGCAAACCCATTTGCACACAATGCTCTCCCCAGGGAGAGTGTAGAAAATAACTGGGATGTGCTCAGGCACTGCAGAGGACCTCTGAGGATTAACCCCAGGATTCTTCTGCCTGAAGCAGGGGCAGCTAACCTCTCCCCAAATTAGAAACACAGTGTAAATCTGTCAGCACCATGAAACCATAACCTGAAACTATTTGGAAGGTGTCAGGCAGCAGAAATTGCTCCATCACCCCAGGGGTCTCCAAAGTAGGGCTGTGGCTGAAGTTCTGCCAAGGAGCCTTGGATAGTGTCCCTCTGTCCTCCCCTGGCCAGGGCAAACTGCTTGGTGACTCTTCCTGTTGTCAGAATCTTTGGGGAGAGGCGAAGGATGTCCCTGGCCTTAGAATGCCAACACTTCCTTGTATATTTAGAGAGTAAACTTTTTAAACACAACACTCCCAGGCTGGTCACTCCCTCAGACAGGAAGAGGACGCCTGAAATACACAAATGTGTTGGTACATCAAAAATAACTCTTACTTATACCCTGGGGGAAGGGCTGTCCAGTCAGTGTTTATATATTTCCCATCTTTCTCTGGAAGCTGTTGTGTTCCCCTTCAAACCTCCACCTGATAATATAAAACTAGCACACTTCTGATCTAAGGGGTGACTTCTTCATTCAGCTGAAAAGTAAAATAGTCAGAAACCTGAAACTGAAATGCTTCCAGTTCTGCAACTCTGTTGCGTATGAAAACCACAATCTGCTTCCCACTGTCTCTGGAACTTCAGATTTCACTCCCTGCAGTAGCTGAACTACTGAAGGCTCCTTGTTCCCCCAGGTAACCACAGGAGGAATGTCTGCGCCGGCAGAGGCACCACGAGCTGTGACCCTTCTGCACATCAGACACTGCGGGAGGCACGCAGGGAAAGGGAACAGAAGCGAGCAGGGCCGCAGGCAGCCCCTCGGGCCCGGAGCCGGGCAGCG